>JAHPZR010039451.1:0-14471 GCA_019787425.1 Platygyra sinensis | reverse complement strand
GAGTATGTACACTTGTTTCTATGGTGATTGAAACCAAGGTTGTGATTGGTTGATTTAAACCACAACTTTAAATGTGATTGGTTAATTTTAACTACATCTTGGAATGTGATTCGCTTATTGAACTGTCCGATAACAAACTGTCCGATAACAAGGTGTCCGATAACAAACTGTCCGATAACAGCTTGACAAGTGAATTAGTGGGAAATAGGAGTTTTTTAAACCAATCACAATCGAGGAAATTGTAATTTTTATGATTAATTTGGCTATCAACTTTTAAATTTTTTTTCTCTTTTAATCAATGTAGTTTCTGTAAATACTGTTAATTTTAGTAAAAAGTGTAAAACAATCTGAAATCTGAAATCTGTGTGTTCCAGTTAATAAATGTCTACGGTAAAATGGACTGTAACTTTTTGGAAATCAAAATAAAAAAAGAGTTTATGAATAAAATCGCTCGCATCAGTACCTAAAGAAGCCGATTAGAGTCAACATATCAATAGCTCGAGACAAATAAAAGCTGTTTTTCCTCTGCACATGTAGGGCACTCAGCAGTTTCCACCATACGGACCTTGTGGTTATGGTGCCTGCTTTTGCGCGCCAGGAATCCCAGGTATGCCGGGAAATCCTGGACCCTCGGGACCAGCAGGCACTGCGGGATCACCCGGCCCGCAAGGATCCACGGGACCACGTGGAGACAGAGGAGATGCAGGGAAACCAGGAACTGAAGGCTCCCCAGGCGCCAAGGGACCTCCAGGAAGTCAAGGCCCGCCTGGCCCCCAGGGACCTCCAGGGGCGTTAGGAACTAACTGGAAACAGTGCGTGTTTAAAAATCTTAACGATGGCAAGGACTCTGGATTGATCAAGGTAAATGTTAAAACTAGTATCATTGTTGCACAAATAGGAGTTGTTCGATGATCACACCAAAAGATAAATGCCACAGAAGAAACGATATTTTTCGTTGAACTTCTTTGGTGATCACGACACTGATTAATTGTCAGGCGTCTGATATTTAATGAGCTGACAAATTTGTGGAGAGGGGTACCCAAGAGTTGACCTTTTTATTCCTTTTAGGATTGCGTTTTTAAAAAGAAGGCAGACAATACATCTCTGCGTGTCTTCTGGAGTGGTCCTCTTCGCATCTACAACTGCCATGATTGCTGCAGACGATGGTATTTCACCTTCGATGGTGCTGAGTGCTCTGCTCCAGCGGCGATTGATGGTGTGGTCTACATGATACATGGAAATGGCGCCAAAAAAAATTTACTCCGCGTGCGGCAAATCGAAGGCGTGTGTGAAAAAGTCCACAAAGGAACTGTGCGCGTGGGATTCTGGGTCGGTAACTGTGCTGGTTACGGATCGGCTGACGCGTACACAGGGTGGAACTCAGTGTCCCGGATCTACGTGGAAGAAGTACCACCCCCACAGGCTTAAAAAAGTAGATTGTAAAGCTTTGCTCGTAGGAGGGTTAGAGCTTAACTGAGACGTCTTGTAGCTAATTTTGAATTGAGTGATCATCATGAAATCTCACAAATTAATTTCAAAATGGTTTTGTAGGCGTGATTGATAAACAAGCAACTTGATCAAAGTTTTGATTAATGTGATAATCTTGTAAATCAGGCTTTTTAAGAAACTAAGTCGCTCTCATGAACAAAGTAGAGCATAAAGCTTGTCTTTCAGTTTGTTGGTGAAGGGATATGCTAATAAAGAAAATGTAATTGAATACCCACGACTGTCCGATGAAGTGTGTGATCTGAAGTTGCAGTAATCGGTTTTGATTGTTCGGGTCATGAAAAACTCGGAGTCAGGACTAAACAATAAAGGTAATTCTAGAATGACAAACACGGGACAATCTGCATTTTAAAGGATGAAAAATTCAAACCCCTCAGTTACGCTGACATAAGGAGAGTTGGTCAAATTGACAACGTGAGAAGTCGTGTTTTACCGTTAAAACTGATATATTGAAGTTTCCATGTGCCCACTGATACCTTCACGAAAAGAAGTACCGAAATGCCACAAAATCTATCGATTACGTTTCGTGGCTTGGACACAAGAGGATTTAGAATTCGTAATTTCAGTTTCTTCTACTTTCGCAAGGATTACTCAGTTGACCCAAGAGTTGTTATGAGCGAAGGCTCGTGTTAAGGGGGTAGAACTGTTTCCGCCTTAAGGTGGCTGAACAGTTCTTGATAGCTGTGTTTTATTCACCTTTTTCTCTAAAAATGGCAGCAAGCAAGTCGACAACAAAATCTTTGTTTTTTTTATAGTCAAGCTGACGTATGTGCCGTTGCCATGGCAACGTTAATAAATATAATCAAGCCTTCAAAATCGCTTTTTCTTGTTTGAAAAAAAAAATTGTCGTTAGATTCTCTTTACAATTTGCATGCAACAAACTTGCAACGATGTTCACAAGTTAACACAATTTGAGGTAATTCCTTATTATTGCATTGCGCATCCCTACTGCGCAGGATTTTCGCGTCATCAGCGCGTGCACATGGGCGCGTGCACGTGCAAAACGTAAAATATTTCCCTCAAACTATGCTCGATAACGGAATAAATTCTCCCTTTCTCTTAAACGAGCACGGTGACCCCCCATTTTTTTTCCAGGTATTTGCTAAGAACAGTCTAATGAAGAACATATTTGAAGAGGAAAAAAAGTTTGATAGTAGAACATGATTTTTTTTTTTTGGAAAACAGTTCCCAACTGGGTGTATTTTGGCTATGGCGAGGATCTCAAGCTAACCGCGAAAATGTCCGAAAAAGTGCAATATTCCCGCAAACAAGCAATCAAAAACGGCTTAAATGAAGCAATAGTGCTTATGTCAATAAATGAAGCTTTACTTTCAAGACAAAACTTTGTGCCTTTCAAGTAACCAAGATTTAATTCTGTACGAAGGTGATTCGAACTTTGACCGCGCAACCAGTAAAAATACCCCATTTTAAGAGCCTGCTGACGCGTAAACAAGCATGGTGACCCCATTTTTTAATTGCATTTTTATAATGTTCATATCATGAACGTCCATTACGCCAAGTTTCAAAAAAAGTTTGATAGTAGAACAATTTAGAGGGAATTACCTTAATAATAATTGAACAGAGAGAACTTTCCGTATCTCTTTGTTGAAGCTTCACTGCAATATCTAAAATTTTCTCTTTTAAAGGTCTTTTTTTTTCACTCCTCCAGTTACTTATTCCCTAAAGTGTTTTGGTGCCAAATTTCGTGAAATTCTAACTAGTGGTTCTCCAGTAATAGACGTATTTCCGAGAAAGCTATTCCGCATTCAATCCATTCTCGTCGCATTCCATAGCAATTTTTTTTCTAACTACGCATGCGCTGCATTTAACTCGGTTCTTTCGATTACAAAGAAAAATCTGAGAATCGCTGGGTTCTTTGCATCGGTACCTTTTCTAACGTACCCTTGTAATAAAAGACTAAAACCATTAGGTACACTGTGTTCAATTATGAAGAAAAATAGCACAGATAGTGCGAGCATTGAGTAATAAAATCATACTCGCTGTCCTCTAGGCCAGCTTTTACTAACGAAATAATTATAAGTATAAGCATGAGTCAATGAATACGGTAGTGGCAGAAGCGCCAGCGTAATATGATACAGAAGAAAAACCACAACAATTTATTTTCTCGCACCAGCAATCATCAGGACATGGGCAAAACCAAGAGACCATAATCTTGAAGAGGGTCCGGATGGCGTAAACTGCTATAATCTTAGTTATCAGTTCAATTTTATCCCAATTCTCAGTTGTCAGTTAATTTTGCATATCTCAGATCTCTGCTATCACTAACAATTTTTTTTTCTCAGCTGAAATCTTTAAATAATTCTCAGCTACCAGTTAAACCCAGACCCTCTCAGGAGAGCGAAAAGTTTTCTTTCTTTATTTTGGCGCTTGTAGTTATTTTGCACATGGTAAAAAGGACAAAAAAGTTAAACGAGTGTCTGTTCAGATCTAAGCTATCATTGGCTCCCAAGGCTTATTTTCACCAGCTCATAAGCATAAACAACAAATGCTTGATATAATTAGATAACTAACGCATTTCGTTTGGAAAATTTCCTAACAAAAATCGTAATTTAATAGCACCTTGTTGTATCAGGGTATGGAAACTAGTCCATGGTTCTTTCCTTTCCTTCTTATTTCTTTTGGTTCATAAAATTCTCTGGATTATGAAAAGAACCTCTGCCGCAGTGCTTTCAGAGAGAGGAAATAGTTAAATTCTCTCGTCAAATACGGAGAGAGAGCAAAATTCAAACTTGAAATCATGAACTGTGTTGGCTACGTTCGAAAACATGCGTTATTCTATTCATCACAAGTAAAATCAAATTTTGGCCTCACAAAAAAAGTAGCAATAAAAAAAATCTCTTTTGATGAGCGATGTCTGTGACTTTCAGTGGAAGAACCAATCACATTCACAGATTTCCTGGAAACATGGATGATGAGACTCCGTGAGGGTATGAGGCCCGTGAGGTGAGGGTACATGTATGAGTAACTCCCAACCCATGCTAAGGCAATAGGCCACTTTCGACACATTAAAATTCAAAAAAAGAAACCAAAGTTATGATTTTTCAACGACGAGCAAAAATGTGACTGTAATTTTTATATTGGCAACAAAAAGATTGACATTGTTCAAATTTATACTTACCTGGGAACTCAAATTTCTTCAATTGGGAACTTCACTCTGTCACTCGAACACTTGAAAAGGCTGTTCATGCTTTGTTTAGCTTAAGGTGGCTCAAAACAGTTTCCAGCACTTAGTTTCTATGGGTCGTTATAACCACTCTTTATCACTTGATGCTGCAATCATGGTATCAAAAAACTACCCAACTATTGGTGAACACGTTGTTGTCATTTTCATAACATAATAGGTTACCATAGCAACGGTATGACCTGCTAAACACACCCTTGGAAATTACAGCTTTAGGGGCTTTATAATTCAATAACGGCACGGTAATTTTTTTTTATATTATTAAGTAAAAGGTCAATCACTACAGATAAAAGACAAGAAAAGTAGAAAAAGGAAAGGCGAAAAAAACAGGAAAAAAAACGAAAAGCTTCAAGACGTAGGCCACTTTCTCGTCTAAATACATTTTTATTTCTGTGCATGCCCGAGCAAACATGTCGTAAAACACGATGCTTGCGGCAAGTTTAAACACAATGATGCAAAGGACCGCAAACGAAAATGCAACCGGTTTACGTAGCATCGGTAAAAGATCCGATCAGCTCAAATAGAAAGACTAAAAAACAATGATGTATGATGGATATTATGTAGAACGCTTAACGGCACAATGACATGATAGAAAATTGCAAACCGACCGCGGACAGCTGTTTCGACCTTGTTGAGTCACATCAGCACGGTGTAGCAATTAGTAATGACGTAACCCGAGCTGATCGACTGATGGTGATGACCTCAGGTGAAACTCAAATCCAAATCTTTGCCAATTGGCAAAACGCGTGGCAAAGGACAATAGGAAAATCTAGAATATCATGTCGTTGCCGCGATAATAAAACTGCTGACAGACAAAAACTGTCCCGCAGAAAAATCATGGCCAAAACATGTTAGAACTGAATGAGCAGGCATATCGGATCTGAAAAGACCTATGTCCCTAAAAAATACTGGACAGTTTAAACACAATTATGCAAAGGACCGCAAACGAAAATGCTGCTGGTTTACGAAGCATCTGTAAAAGATCTGATCAGCCAAAAATAGAAAGACTAGAAAACAACGATGTAAGGCTGATACTACGTAAAAAGCTTAACCGGGCAACGGCATGATAGAGTTCAAACTGAAAGCCAAGAATTGCAACCGTGGACAATTGTTTCGACCTTGTTGGGTCTCGTCAGCCCGGTGTAGCAAGTAATGAAGTAATCAGCTGATCGACTGATCATCCATACCCACTAAATGCAGATGTTGATGCCCTCGGATAAAATTCAAATCCAAGTCTTTGCCAATTGGCCAATGTCACATGTATCAGCTTTGCATCATTGTTTTCTTTTTTCAGGAAAGAACAGCATACTCTCATGTTGCAAATGCCTTTTTGAGTAGACTGGAGTTAATTTGGCCCATATCCAGACTGAAAATCTCTAAAATGTCCAAAACAATGCGTCTTTGGCATAAAGCTCTTGGAGTCATTGGGTTAAGACCTAACACATTCTTTTTACAGACCATTTAGCTTTCCGTTGCCGCATCCGACAAACCAGACTCTAAGCAGTTATTTTGGAGGTAAGCTAACTGTAATAGAACTATCTAATAATAGAATTATATTCTATGAATTCTACTCAAAAATAAGAAGAAACAAACAGCAGTGCCAAAGGACAAGAGTATTTTAATGCAGTTCTAGTCAAGTTTTCTGTATCTTTTTAAGCCATTAGACCCTTTATGCTGCCGGAGCTGTTCCTTCAACGCTTTTCTTTCCGTTCTTTTTTTTCTGAAAATCGACCAATTTAGTCTACGCCGGGAATCTACGAAAATTACCAAGCATTATTCTTTTACAAGATATGCTTTTCACAAAGGTCAGTCCGGCTGAAAATATGTTTAAACTAGTAAATTGTTTTTCGTTCCTCTTCTCGCTATTGCTAAAATTTCAAATTATCGTATGAAGTAACCAATTACCTTGATAAAAAGAAATTAAAATAAGGGCCCATTTCAGTAGTCGACTGAGAATTATTCACACTAATGAGGCTTCTCGACTTATTTTAGGTTCCGTGTGTAATCAAACCTCGAATGTGTATAAACGTGTTTATCATCGCAATAAAGAAAAGCATTAGAGACGAAATCTCACAAATCGTAGATAAAAGGGAAGAGTGTCTTACACTGCAAGTATCCCTCGTCAATATTAATCGATTTCATATTCATATTTCTTACAGATCAGAAGATTTCTAACGATGTCTCCATCACGTTCGATCATATTGGGTTTACTGATTTCAACCCTGGTCTCCTTGTACTATGCAGCCAACAACAACAGCAGCGGCAAAACAAAACCAAGCATGGTAAGTTCATTTGCGCCTTCTTTTCGACGTTTCCCAGTCAATGAATGTTTGTGACAGAATGGAGGTCAATGGAGTGTGAAAAAAACGTTTGATGAATTAAAACACTCAACAAGTATAGCTAAAAACTCTTATTCTTCGGACATTTCAGCTTTAACAGAAATAATACACAAACTGTACAAACATGACAAAACAACGTGTTGTGTTGTCAAACATCAGCCATCGCTGCCCACATTTTCGTTTAAAGAAGGTTTTAAATCCTTAATCAATAATGATTTTTTATTCTACAATGAATATCAGAACGCCCGGTTGCTAAAATTTCAAAATGGTCCCACTTGATAGTGTCCTGTTGAGGTAATGTGATCCGCGATGGCTGATGTTTGACAACACAACACGTTGTTTTGTCATGTTTGTACAGTTTGTGTATTATTTCTGTTAAAGCTGAAATGTCCGAAGAATAAGAGTTTTTAGCTATACTTGTTGAGTGTTTTAATTCATCAAACGTTTTTTTCACACTCCATTGACCTCCATTCTGTCACAAACATTCATTGACTGGGAAACGTCGAAAAGAAGGCGCAAATGAACTTACCATGCTTGGTTTTGTTTTGCCGCTGCTGTTGTTGTTGGCTGCATAGTACAAGGAGACCAGGGTTGAAATCAGTAAACCCAATATGATCGAACGTGATGGAGACATCGTTAGAAATCTTCTGATCTGTAAGAAATATGAATATGAAATCGATTAATATTGACGAGGGATACTTGCAGTGTAAGACACTCTTCCCTTTTATCTACGATTTGTGAGATTTCGTCTCTAATGCTTTTCTTTATTGCGATGATAAACACGTTTATACACATTCGAGGTTTGATTACACACGGAACCTAAAATAAGTCGAGAAGCCTCATTAGTGTGAATAATTCTCAGTCGACTACTGAAATGGGCCCTTATTTTAATTTCTTTTTATCAAGGTAATTGGTTACTTCATACGATAATTTGAAATTTTAGCAATAGCGAGAAGAGGAACGAAAAACAATTTACTAGTTTAAACATATTTTCAGCCGGACTGACCTTTGTGAAAAGCATATCTTGTAAAAGAATAATGCTTGGTAATTTTCGTAGATTCCCGGCGTAGACTAAATTGGTCGATTTTCAGAAAAAAAAGAACGGAAAGAAAAGCGTTGAAGGAACAGCTCCGGCAGCATAAAGGGTCTAATGGCTTAAAAAGATACAGAAAACTTGACTAGAACTGCATTAAAATACTCTTGTCCTTTGGCACTGCTGTTTGTTTCTTCTTATTTTTGAGTAGAATTCATAGAATATAATTCTATTATTAGATAGTTCTATTACAGTTAGCTTACCTCCAAAATAACTGCTTAGAGTCTGGTTTGTCGGATGCGGCAACGGAAAGCTAAATGGTCTGTAAAAAGAATGTGTTAGGTCTTAACCCAATGACTCCAAGAGCTTTATGCCAAAGACGCATTGTTTTGGACATTTTAGAGATTTTCAGTCTGGATATGGGCCAAATTAACTCCAGTCTACTCAAAAAGGCATTTGCAACATGAGAGTATGCTGTTCTTTCCTGAAAAAAGAAAACAATGATGCAAAGCTGATACATGTGACATTGGCCAATTGGCAAAGACTTGGATTTGAATTTTATCCGAGGGCATCAACATCTGCATTTAGTGGGTATGGATGATCAGTCGATCAGCTGATTACTTCATTACTTGCTACACCGGGCTGACGAGACCCAACAAGGTCGAAACAATTGTCCACGGTTGCAATTCTTGGCTTTCAGTTTGAACTCTATCATGCCGTTGCCCGGTTAAGCTTTTTACGTAGTATCAGCCTTACATCGTTGTTTTCTAGTCTTTCTATTTTTGGCTGATCAGATCTTTTACAGATGCTTCGTAAACCAGCAGCATTTTCGTTTGCGGTCCTTTGCATAATTGTGTTTAAACTGTCCAGTATTTTTTAGGGACATAGGTCTTTTCAGATCCGATATGCCTGCTCATTCAGTTCTAACATGTTTTGGCCATGATTTTTCTGCGGGACAGTTTTTGTCTGTCAGCAGTTTTATTATCGCGGCAACGACATGATATTCTAGATTTTCCTATTGTCCTTTGCCACGCGTTTTGCCAATTGGCAAAGATTTGGATTTGAGTTTCACCTGAGGTCATCACCATCAGTCGATCAGCTCGGGTTACGTCATTACTAATTGCTACACCGTGCTGATGTGACTCAACAAGGTCGAAACAGCTGTCCGCGGTCGGTTTGCAATTTTCTATCATGTCATTGTGCCGTTAAGCGTTCTACATAATATCCATCATACATCATTGTTTTTTAGTCTTTCTATTTGAGCTGATCGGATCTTTTACCGATGCTACGTAAACCGGTTGCATTTTCGTTTGCGGTCCTTTGCATCATTGTGTTTAAACTTGCCGCAAGCATCGTGTTTTACGACATGTTTGCTCGGGCATGCACAGAAATAAAAATGTATTTAGACGAGAAAGTGGCCTACGTCTTGAAGCTTTTCGTTTTTTTTCCTGTTTTTTTCGCCTTTCCTTTTTCTACTTTTCTTGTCTTTTATCTGTAGTGATTGACCTTTTACTTAATAATATAAAAAAAAATTACCGTGCCGTTATTGAATTATAAAGCCCCTAAAGCTGTAATTTCCAAGGGTGTGTTTAGCAGGTCATACCGTTGCTATGGTAACCTATTATGTTATGAAAATGACAACAACGTGTTCACCAATAGTTGGGTAGTTTTTTGATACCATGATTGCAGCATCAAGTGATAAAGAGTGGTTATAACGACCCATAGAAACTAAGTGCTGGAAACTGTTTTGAGCCACCTTAAGCTAAACAAAGCATGAACAGCCTTTTCAAGTGTTCGAGTGACAGAGTGAAGTTCCCAATTGAAGAAATTTGAGTTCCCAGGTAAGTATAAATTTGAACAATGTCAATCTTTTTGTTGCCAATATAAAAATTACAGTCACATTTTTTGCTCGTCGTTGAAAAATCATAACTTTGGTTTCTTTTTTTGAATTTTAATGTGTCGAAAGTGGCCTATTGCCTTAGCATGGGTTGGGAGTTACTCATACATGTACCCTCACCTCACGGGCCTCATACCCTCACGGAGTCTCATCATCCATGTTTCCAGGAAATCTGTGAATGTGATTGGTTCTTCCACTGAAAGTCACAGACATCGCTCATCAAAAGAGATTTTTTTTATTGCTACTTTTTTTGTGAGGCCAAAATTTGATTTTACTTGTGATGAATAGAATAACGCATGTTTTCGAACGTAGCCAACACAGTTCATGATTTCAAGTTTGAATTTTGCTCTCTCTCCGTATTTGACGAGAGAATTTAACTATTTCCTCTCTCTGAAAGCACTGCGGCAGAGGTTCTTTTCATAATCCAGAGAATTTTATGAACCAAAAGAAATAAGAAGGAAAGGAAAGAACCATGGACTAGTTTCCATACCCTGATACAACAAGGTGCTATTAAATTACGATTTTTGTTAGGAAATTTTCCAAACGAAATGCGTTAGTTATCTAATTATATCAAGCATTTGTTGTTTATGCTTATGAGCTGGTGAAAATAAGCCTTGGGAGCCAATGATAGCTTAGATCTGAACAGACACTCGTTTAACTTTTTTGTCCTTTTTACCATGTGCAAAATAACTACAAGCGCCAAAATAAAGAAAGAAAACTTTTCGCTCTCCTGAGAGGGTCTGGGTTTAACTGGTAGCTGAGAATTATTTAAAGATTTCAGCTGAGAAAAAAAAATTGTTAGTGATAGCAGAGATCTGAGATATGCAAAATTAACTGACAACTGAGAATTGGGATAAAATTGAACTGATAACTAAGATTATAGCAGTTTACGCCATCCGGACCCTCTTCAAGATTATGGTCTCTTGGTTTTGCCCATGTCCTGATGATTGCTGGTGCGAGAAAATAAATTGTTGTGGTTTTTCTTCTGTATCATATTACGCTGGCGCTTCTGCCACTACCGTATTCATTGACTCATGCTTATACTTATAATTATTTCGTTAGTAAAAGCTGGCCTAGAGGACAGCGAGTATGATTTTATTACTCAATGCTCGCACTATCTGTGCTATTTTTCTTCATAATTGAACACAGTGTACCTAATGGTTTTAGTCTTTTATTACAAGGGTACGTTAGAAAAGGTACCGATGCAAAGAACCCAGCGATTCTCAGATTTTTCTTTGTAATCGAAAGAACCGAGTTAAATGCAGCGCATGCGTAGTTAGAAAAAAAATTGCTATGGAATGCGACGAGAATGGATTGAATGCGGAATAGCTTTCTCGGAAATACGTCTATTACTGGAGAACCACTAGTTAGAATTTCACGAAATTTGGCACCAAAACACTTTAGGGAATAAGTAACTGGAGGAGTGAAAAAAAAAGACCTTTAAAAGAGAAAATTTTAGATATTGCAGTGAAGCTTCAACAAAGAGATACGGAAAGTTCTCTCTGTTCAATTATTATTAAGGTAATTCCCTCTAAATTGTTCTACTATCAAACTTTTTTTGAAACTTGGCGTAATGGACGTTCATGATATGAACATTATAAAAATGCAATTAAAAAATGGGGTCACCATGCTTGTTTACGCGTCAGCAGGCTCTTAAAATGGGGTATTTTTACTGGTTGCGCGGTCAAAGTTCGAATCACCTTCGTACAGAATTAAATCTTGGTTACTTGAAAGGCACAAAGTTTTGTCTTGAAAGTAAAGCTTCATTTATTGACATAAGCACTATTGCTTCATTTAAGCCGTTTTTGATTGCTTGTTTGCGGGAATATTGCACTTTTTCGGACATTTTCGCGGTTAGCTTGAGATCCTCGCCATAGCCAAAATACACCCAGTTGGGAACTGTTTTCCAAAAAAAAAAAATCATGTTCTACTATCAAACTTTTTTTCCTCTTCAAATATGTTCTTCATTAGACTGTTCTTAGCAAATACCTGGAAAAAAAATGGGGGGTCACCGTGCTCGTTTAAGAGAAAGGGAGAATTTATTCCGTTATCGAGCATAGTTTGAGGGAAATATTTTACGTTTTGCACGTGCACGCGCCCATGTGCACGCGCTGATGACGCGAAAATCCTGCGCAGTAGGGATGCGCAATGCAATAATAAGGAATTACCTCAAATTGTGTTAACTTGTGAACATCGTTGCAAGTTTGTTGCATGCAAATTGTAAAGAGAATCTAACGACAATTTTTTTTTTCAAACAAGAAAAAGCGATTTTGAAGGCTTGATTATATTTATTAACGTTGCCATGGCAACGGCACATACGTCAGCTTGACTATAAAAAAAACAAAGATTTTGTTGTCGACTTGCTTGCTGCCATTTTTAGAGAAAAAGGTGAATAAAACACAGCTATCAAGAACTGTTCAGCCACCTTAAGGCGGAAACAGTTCTACCCCCTTAACACGAGCCTTCGCTCATAACAACTCTTGGGTCAACTGAGTAATCCTTGCGAAAGTAGAAGAAACTGAAATTACGAATTCTAAATCCTCTTGTGTCCAAGCCACGAAACGTAATCGATAGATTTTGTGGCATTTCGGTACTTCTTTTCGTGAAGGTATCAGTGGGCACATGGAAACTTCAATATATCAGTTTTAACGGTAAAACACGACTTCTCACGTTGTCAATTTGACCAACTCTCCTTATGTCAGCGTAACTGAGGGGTTTGAATTTTTCATCCTTTAAAATGCAGATTGTCCCGTGTTTGTCATTCTAGAATTACCTTTATTGTTTAGTCCTGACTCCGAGTTTTTCATGACCCGAACAATCAAAACCGATTACTGCAACTTCAGATCACACACTTCATCGGACAGTCGTGGGTATTCAATTACATTTTCTTTATTAGCATATCCCTTCACCAACAAACTGAAAGACAAGCTTTATGCTCTACTTTGTTCATGAGAGCGACTTAGTTTCTTAAAAAGCCTGATTTACAAGATTATCACATTAATCAAAACTTTGATCAAGTTGCTTGTTTATCAATCACGCCTACAAAACCATTTTGAAATTAATTTGTGAGATTTCATGATGATCACTCAATTCAAAATTAGCTACAAGACGTCTCAGTTAAGCTCTAACCCTCCTACGAGCAAAGCTTTACAATCTACTTTTTTAAGCCTGTGGGGGTGGTACTTCTTCCACGTAGATCCGGGACACTGAGTTCCACCCTGTGTACGCGTCAGCCGATCCGTAACCAGCACAGTTACCGACCCAGAATCCCACGCGCACAGTTCCTTTGTGGACTTTTTCACACACGCCTTCGATTTGCCGCACGCGGAGTAAATTTTTTTTGGCGCCATTTCCATGTATCATGTAGACCACACCATCAATCGCCGCTGGAGCAGAGCACTCAGCACCATCGAAGGTGAAATACCATCGTCTGCAGCAATCATGGCAGTTGTAGATGCGAAGAGGACCACTCCAGAAGACACGCAGAGATGTATTGTCTGCCTTCTTTTTAAAAACGCAATCCTAAAAGGAATAAAAAGGTCAACTCTTGGGTACCCCTCTCCACAAATTTGTCAGCTCATTAAATATCAGACGCCTGACAATTAATCAGTGTCGTGATCACCAAAGAAGTTCAACGAAAAATATCGTTTCTTCTGTGGCATTTATCTTTTGGTGTGATCATCGAACAACTCCTATTTGTGCAACAATGATACTAGTTTTAACATTTACCTTGATCAATCCAGAGTCCTTGCCATCGTTAAGATTTTTAAACACGCACTGTTTCCAGTTAGTTCCTAACGCCCCTGGAGGTCCCTGGGGGCCAGGCGGGCCTTGACTTCCTGGAGGTCCCTTGGCGCCTGGGGAGCCTTCAGTTCCTGGTTTCCCTGCATCTCCTCTGTCTCCACGTGGTCCCGTGGATCCTTGCGGGCCGGGTGATCCCGCAGTGCCTGCTGGTCCCGAGGGTCCAGGATTTCCCGGCATACCTGGGATTCCTGGCGCGCAAAAGCAGGCACCATAACCACAAGGTCCGTATGGTGGAAACTGCTGAGTGCCCTACATGTGCAGAGGAAAAACAGCTTTTATTTGTCTCGAGCTATTGATATGTTGACTCTAATCGGCTTCTTTAGGTACTGATGCGAGCGATTTTATTCATAAACTCTTTTTTTATTTTGATTTCCAAAAAGTTACAGTCCATTTTACCGTAGACATTTATTAACTGGAACACACAGATTTCAGATTTCAGATTGTTTTACACTTTTTACTAAAATTAACAGTATTTACAGAAACTACATTGATTAAAAGAGAAAAAAAATTTAAAAGTTGATAGCCAAATTAATCATAAAAATTACAATTTCCTCGATTGTGATTGGTTTAAAAAACTCCTATTTCCCACTAATTCACTTGTCAAGCTGTTATCGGACAGTTTGTTATCGGACACCTTGTTATCGGACAGTTTGTTATCGGACAGTTCAATAAGCGAATCACATTCCAAGA
>JAHPZR010039450.1:0-18389 GCA_019787425.1 Platygyra sinensis | reverse complement strand
AGTTCCCAAACTCGACCAGACACAAGTGATTTCAGTAAATCAACATTACCACATGTTGGTGCAACACCTAAATGTTAAATCAGTTCTAGCCTTGATACTGAAGGTCAATAAGAGACTGTAAACATGGCAGATGCTTTGTATTTATGTCTTACCTGTGTTATCGTGTCCTATTCTCAGAGTAGTCAAAACTCCTAAGTTTGCGTGCTGTAAACAAAGAAACATTAAAGACTTAACTGTACAGCTATGGAGAAGGTAATGAACCCAATCTTCTCTAAAACAGATCTTTTTTGATGGTAGAACAGAAATTTTTGTACGGCACAGTGCCGTAAAGGATCACAAGTACCATGGTATTTTTTGCGATAACTGCAGAAATTTTTGCGCGCTCATAAGCTAATCTTCATTGTCAAATAAGCGGACAGACAGATGAATTTATAATTTATGCGGTGCTTCAACGAGCGAGAGCCAAACTCATACTCTGATAAAACCTAGCTTTCTTACCAATCAGAACAAGTTACTACAAGTAGAGAATCTTATGTGTGACAATTTCCAAGTCAAAACTGCACTTCAATGCAATGTTTTCTAAACGTTATGCAGTTCCTCACCTGAAATCTGAACTCGTTCTCATTCTTGGGTATGTTCATGACACCTGTGTCTGTAATGCTGCCGGCAAGGGTCATCCAAGACTGTGCTGTGGTGGTGCTACCACCTAACTGCTTCCCGGTCTTGATCACCACTTTGTATGTAATGGCTGCGGAAATACGTGCGTGTTTTTCTTAGTCCATTTCAAAAGTCCCAAACTTCTTCTTTTCTTGGTTTTATCTTTTGATGTTTTTCTCCTTTAGTAAAGCATTATTTTAACGCTGCCTTTGATTAAGGTCAATTTTAACATCATAGAAAAGATGACTTTACATGCAAATTTTGTCTGACAAACCTCAATAGACCCTTTGCATAAACGGCGCCTAAATTTGAATAACAATACTTGGTACATCTTTAGCCTCACATTCAAGTGAAATTTTCTTTGTCTTGAAACATGAATGCGAGGCTAAGGATGTACCAAGTATTGTTATTCAAATTTGGCGCCATTCATGCAAAGGGTCTATTGTTGCCGAATATTTTTCTGATATATACATTATACGACAGGAGACGAAAAGAAGACGTGAAGGACATTATCGGAAAACGTTAAGGTTGATGTATTCGCAGTCTGAGGAAGGCACATCCAATGAGCTCATCGAGGCGACAGTAAACCTTTGCTACATACGCATTATACCCTCAAATACATCCTATGTATAAAAACAATTTACGATCGTCGAACGTTCTAACTCAAGGGATTTCTCTCCAGGGGCCCGTTTCTCGAAGGTCCCGAAAAGTTTTCGCACCCGAAAAACCATAGCAAAATCTTAAACCTTATGATTACAGAGCTATTTTATTCACGTATCCTTGATATGAACAGAGGTTCTCTTCATACAAGTTTCAGGCGTATATCCTTCTCCGATTTTAGTTTGTGGAAGAGAGCAAACAGCGAACTTCTTCGGTGGCCAAAACACTTAATCAAGGCTGTTGCCTAACAATATTTCAAGGAGCCCAGAAGGGCAAAAGCCAAAAAGTTAGGAGCCCAACAGGTAATGTTTTGGGAGCTGCTGCAAAAATTTAGGCGCCCAAAGGACTTTCTTGGGTGCCCCAGGCTGCTGGGCTCCTGTTAGGCAGCAGCCTTGTTTAATAAACGTTTCTCCCTTCGGGCTTCTTCAGTATAAAGTGGGCAGTTATTTAAAATACTTGGATACAGATACAGATTAAATGAAAATGGTTTTCCTGGCCTGGGGCCCGTTTCTCGAAAGACCCGGTAACTTAACGGTCCCGTAATCAGATTTTGAAATCAAAATCTCAAGAAAAGTAGGGTGTGTTCTGAACTCTAATAAAGTCCAATTTGTTTCTTTAGCCAATAACTTTACTGTATAATATTCAAAGCTTTTGAAACTCCCATCTGGAATGGAAAACAAAACAGCTTAACGGGCCCGGTAATTACCGGGAGCTTCGAGAAACAAGCGTCAGCTGTCCTCTTGGGGCTTTCTCAGGATGGCATAATAACACCTTTCTTAGACATCAAACACTGGCCCTTTTGGGTCTTGCCTTTTTTTCCTGTCATTTAGTTATGTGTAGTACCCAATAAAGCTGTTAAAAGAAAACTAAACGACATACTGACCTGTGTTCTGAAAACCATTTGTAAAGCAAAAGAAGTCGACGGCGGTAAGCGAAAGAAGATGATATAGAAACTGCTCCTTTTCCTCTTCTGTCCGCAAGAAGGCGTAATCTTTATATCTCTCCCTGTTTCAGAACAAGTAATGGTCACAGTACTATCAGTATTAGGACTAAACCACGATCAGTTCTTTATCCTCTCTATAAACTTAAGGGTCTGTTTGTTTTATTTCTACAATGTCTTTCTAGTAATCTTAAAAGGAACAGCGTATTTGATTTTTTTTGTTACACAAAACACTGCGATACCCAGGGTGATTCGTTTCACATGCCTCTCGTCCTAAGGAGAATGAATGCCCTGGGAACAATGTTGAGGGCAGGGCTCGAAATAACGGCCGGTCAACGGACAATGTCCGAACTGATTTGGGAGGTTGACCGGTCAACCTTTTGTCTTACCGGTCAAGTTGACCGGTCACATTTGATAGTCTTGAAAAATAAAATAAATTAAATTAAAATTTCCATGCTCTTCAGTTGCTTCAGTTGTAGCAAGTCGCTGCGTATTGTCATTTGCGGAACTTTAATCTGAAATCTTGGGTGAAATGCAACAAGAACCGTTGTTTAATATCAGACATCGGGGTTCACGCATATACCATATTACCATATTTCTTGAACACTTGATGTGTCTTCCGGCTCCGGCACACCAGAGTTAAAATGCCAGGTTAATAAGTTTTCTCGATAAATACTAGCCTACCTGTAGGCGTTGGAGTTTTTCTTCGGCGAGAAAACACGCTGTTCGCTTTTCGTGGCCGCCATTTTTGATAATACGCGACGCGGAGGAGCGGGACGAACGGTAGATGACAAAAAAAGTGACGCGGGGGGAGGGGGGCTAGAGGCGCGAAGGTTTTTCCCTTCCCTCCCCTCCCCACTCCCTCGATTTTTGCGCTCGACCGTTCGTACCTGGGCGCGTGCGCCTCAAAAATCCAAAATGGTGCCCAATTAGCGAACGGAACGGGTTTTCCGCAATGAAACCCCCCAGTAACCGCCTGCTAGATGAATACAATTTTTTCTTTTTCTTGTAATGAGGAGTAAGGTATGGGTCGCACTTGGGAAAAGTTTTCATCTTTGCCGGCCAAAAACGGCAAAAATTTGAAACCGCAACCGGAAAGGAGAACTTTCAGAAAGAAAGGAAGGGTCGCACTTGTGGGACAAAAATTGTCAGTAGCCAGATATTAGATACCGCGTTGTTTACCCATGTGTTTTCGAAAGACATGATATCGATCACGATCTAAACCGAAACAAGTATACGTCCCGTTGAAGGAGTGCTCATAGTTACGGTGATTCTTCTTCTCTTCGTTCAGCTTAACCTACAGCAGTTCGTTGTCTTTCCTTGTTGAACGAACGATGGGCAGACAAATGTTTGACGGTTTTAACAGCGGTCATGATCAGGGGAAGAAATCGACGTTGCCGAAGAATTCTTGCGTTAGGACTTTATCGCTAGGGTCATGGGAATTCATGTGTGAGCATTGGGCCAAAAAAAGCCAACTCCGTTCATGATTAAAGACCGCGAACAAGAATTGAACTTACCGCGCGTATCGTTTCAGTTTCATTTAACGCTGACAAGCGTTGGCAGTTACCGCTGTGATTCCCCATTGTTTGGCTCGACTTTTCGAAAATCTGCCTGCCCCACCCAAGCACTACGGCGTCTTTGATGTTTTGCCGTTTCGCAAAGTTTTTGCCAAAAGGAAAAACCTGGGGTCGCACTAGGCAAAGGCCCGCGATGACAGATTTCCACCGCAGAGTAAACAAATTCTGGCAAAGATTTGCCAAGTGCGACCTATGCCTAACATGGATTACTGGCAAAGTTTTAGGATCAAGATCTCACACCGCGATACGTACACCAGAAATCATTATATTTGGAGGCATGGGGCCATTTACTGTGCATTTACTAAATAAGAAAATTTAATGTGTACGATAACGATATTTAACGTGTTGCGGGTTAGTCTTTACTCTTACAGACAGTGTACCTATTAATACACATAAGTTTATTTTCATTTTGCTGCTGTAATTCACTTTTGTTGTTGACAATGAGTACTTTAAAGTGCTATAAGCTCTAAGCAACTTTTTTGGAAATGTATAACGCAAGTTTTGGTTCATGGGCCCCTGTTTTGAGTTATTTTATATAATTTGACCGGCCAGAAACGGTACGTGACCGAGCTAAAATGAATTTGGCCGGTCATCGTGTCCGGAGACTCTCCGGAAATTATTTCGAGCCCTGTGAGGGGAAGGAGAGAATCCTGGGGAATACTCAACAAGGCGGTTGCTACCCTGCACTAGCCTGTTCCACTGGCTCTTGGTCACTGGGGACGAGAAAAAGGCGGGTAGGCGACGAGTGGGGTCTCCCAGATAAGCCCTACACATGGTAGGTAGTTTAGGTTTTGGCCCTATTTTAGGCCCTCAGCAGCACCCTACCCCAAACAACTCAAACGTGGGATAAGGACCCCCCTCAACCCCGATCCAACGTTGAGTGTTGGTTTTCAATGTTTTAACTGTTCACGGTCCCATGCTGATCAGCTTTCTAGATAACTTAATTGGCAGTCATCAGAACAGTACTCTATAGAACACGGGAAGCAGGGATGGCGCAGTGGTGAGAGCGCTTGCCTCCCACCATTGAGGCCCGGGTTCGATTCCCGGACCCGGTGTCATATGTGGGTTGAGTTTGTTGTTGGTTCTCGTCCCTGCTCCGAGGATTTTTCTCCGGGTTCTCCGGTTTTCCTCCCTCCGCAAAAATCATCACTTCTAAATTCTAATTCGATCTAGAAACAGTGGATGAAGAGCCACTTCGTGGAAATGCCACTGCAAATTCCCATTTGTTATTTATTTACACGTTTCCTCACCTGAGAAGATCTGAATTTGAAAGAACTTGTTTCAGGTGCTTGGAGAGCATTTTCTTCTCTAGTGCCAGTCTATAACGTGAAATATAAGACGATCATATTCCTAAATACAACTCTCTTGCCTAAATGATAAGGCTCACTTGTGCTCACCTGATCCAAGCTCGTGCATGTCCAATGTCTGTCTTGATTTCTGACATACCCTGCACGTGACTAACCACATTAAACACAATTAAGTTATCAAAGAGGAACGCAACACAATATCCAAGCTGCATAAATTATAATATTATTTACAATATTGCACGTGATGTGAGACTAAAGAGAGACAGACAACAAAAATCAGACACTCAGAAGCTAAATTTAGCTGAGGTGTAACCTACAGTACTTAGCTGCGCTAGTCTGCAATTAGTTAGTTGGGATAGACTAAACTTCCAGGTACGAAGGCTACAGCTCAGGAATAAACTGTAGTGTCTGAGTCAAGGGGTGCATTATACTGTTTGATCCTTGGAGACAGTACTTTACAGGTCGTCCAACAAATATCTGGTGCTATGACAGAAATGTTCATAAATTTGCATTTAAAGTAAGAAAAAGTAGCTAGAGTTTAGCGAGTGTACATGTAGAATAGTACAGGAACAGAACAAAGGACATAGTAATAGACCACACAAGTAATGAGCAGCTGCTGTATGACAGTTAAATCAAAAGACCTAAGGAGACATGGATCAGGTAGTGTGAGTCTGAATTATGGCCAGGGTTGTTGTGTTATGTACAGTGTACCAGTGGAAAACAATTCACTCTCAAAGTGCATCACTTTACTTAGGACTGCCATAGGGTAACAGCAAATTGTTGATCAAGTGTGACAGAACACTGTCAAGGAATAAACAGCAGTAACCTTCAGTGACATTGTAGTCCCTTTATGCCTCTCTCCCCTGCAGAGGCCTGTTTTACCTTAACCGAGAGGGTTGGCAGTTTGCAAGCTGGGGAGAATCCACCTTCCTGGCCCCTAGGGAGTCTCTGCAGAGGAGAGAGCCTTCATGCTGTGGAAACCACAGTTAAGCAATTGCCTGATATGATATAGTTGACAACTATTCACTGAAGTGGAGGTGGCTAGTGATGGACATTTACTGAGCTGCATAGCAGCTGGCACTGAGGTGAATAGTTGTTTTAGTATATACTAAAACAGTGAGACAATATACACCACAAAAGAATTAATTTGGATGATTTCTTCACTTGTCACAGATGCAAACCGGGATGCCATTTTTTCTCAAGTTGCTCAGGGGCAAATAGAAAAGGATATTTGGAGTTTAACTAGCCAATCAGAGCTTGCCTTATCAACGCTATCCACTATTTTGGTATATACTAGTTACACTTAAAACCTTTTAACCTAACAAAAAACTCTACATTCAGGGGTTTCATTAAAGTTTTTAGTTGGAGCGTAACTGGTTTTCATTGCCAGCAAAATGTTTTCAACTGAATTTCTCTACAGAGAACCTTTCTGCTAGAAAGCCAAAAAAGGTGGGCAAAATCATCTCACCACCAGTCAATTTGCACAGTACCCAGCACTAAATGAAACCGTCGCACATTTATCGTGTTGTTTTATAGTGGTATACCTCATGTCAGCCAACACAGAGCTCATAGTGTTCTGCTGTTGAGACAGCTGAATGGACTGCAACATGTTTGAGATGTCAGGTGATGTACATCTCCTTCTCAATTGACTCTGTTTGTCTGTTTCCTTAACAGCTGAAATACCAAACAAATAAAGAAATAAAATTACATTAAATTACAGTCAAACCACATCTTTAAAACAAAAAGAAATTGTACTAATCCTAGAGGTACAGGCTATGTAAGGAAGGTTAAAAACTGCAGTTTGTATGTGGCTGGGAATTTATTTAAAAAAACAAAAACAAAATCCAACTATTGCATCATTTGTAAAGTTTTGGATGGATTTCCCAAATTTTTAGTAAAGGACTCATTTTTTGAAAAATATGGTCCGGTGATGTCAGTCTCTGCCTTTGAGCAGTGTCTGACTGGGGGTGTCTGTTCAATAGCTATTGGCTATGAGAGCAAAGTGTGCATAAAATGGGGTGATGAATAAATTATGCAGATCATACCATGTCTGAATTTAATGTTCAAAACAGAACTAATCAACCATTAAGAAAAGAAGGGTGTTAATAAAAGATACAGTACATTAAAATTAGACCATTCACAGCCCTCACAGCACTCTGTGAATTCCGTTTCACCAAAAACAGAAAATTCCCATTGGTTGAAAGGTGACAAAAGTGTCATCACCTTGATAATGGCTGATCATGATTGCACTCAAGTGTGTTTTGCAGCTTGCAACAGTTGTCATCACTGACATGTGCCATGAATTGTAATGACGTTGTTATTTGTAAAATAGAATGCTGTTCACCCCAGGGCTCGAAATTAAAAAAATCGTTAGGTCGCCTTTTGGCGACTAACTGAGGAAATATAGTCGCCAGATGCAAAATTTTAAGTCGCCAGTTTTTATAATCAAAATAATGTTTGGGTTCCGCTTGTTGAAAGTGTTCGATATTGTCTGGTATGGCTTGGGACACATTCATACAATAAGTATTTTTTCGACTTACCTACCCATTTCTTTTTAATAATGTAAAACTTTTCATTTTGCGCCGCGGCGCCCAACTTGCATGTTTCGCCGAAAACAGAGATTTACCTGTATTTTAGCATAAAACATGCTGGCTTCGTTTTCGCGGTAGAAATAAACGACTTCTCAGTTTTCGCATACAATTTCTACAGTTTAATAAATATATCGTTGTTGAGTTAAGCTTTGTACAGAGAAACTAAAAAATGCTCGCAGAAACTTGCTAAACTTACGAAATAAACACAGCATTTTCGTTCCCAACGCGGCTATTTTTATCCTGGAAAGAAATTTGATCGGGGCAGATTTCGATCACGTGCTAGGCAACCACCATGAGCTCACGTCACGCAATCAACAAAACAACGCTATAAATTGTAATTTTCGCCAAGCTTCATCTAAACACTTGATTACCTTTGAGCCTAAGGCTTACCTTTTCTTCTCAAAATTGTTATCGTTCAGCGGCCTTTTTGCAAAATTCTGTGGCTCCTGCTGCTCCTGTGTGGTTCCAGGGAGAGAAACTCTAATGGCGTCGCAGAAAATATTGCGAACGGGAGTCCGTAAAGTTTAGAGGGAACGTGGCTTTTTTATGCGATTTGGCCCATTCTTTTACAACGAACGCAAAGCAGGACGATGTTTATTTTAACTTTAATGCCTTATTGTACTTTTAAATCATGCAAAAGGTCGCCAAACTGGCGACTAAACAAAAGTTTTGGTCGCCAAGGAGAAAAAGTTAGTCGCATTGGCGACCATATTGGTCGCAATTTCGAGCCCTGTGTTGAGAGAAATTTTAGTGCTCAAAGATGAGCACATGGAGGCTGCTGTTCATCTTCTTTGGTCATCTGAGACAACATTCTCGACACATGAACCCACATACATGTTGTTTTTTTGCAAACTAATACTTGTAATCAATTAAAAAAGCAATTAACAGCTCAACTTTTATTGGTCCAATTTAGCTAATTGGTCAAGGGGTGTAGATGTTAGTAACAAGACGATGACAAGGGTAGGAGCCTAATAAGTTCACTTTTTTCCAAAGATGTCTACAGCCTCTATATTTTTCCTACTCTCTTTGCTCGCAAACCCCACCCCCCCCCCCAACCCTGCGTGCTTTGTGCTAACTTTGTTTGCTTTTTCTTTTGTTAGCATAAAATAGAGAGGCTGTGAACAATCTAATTAAAAACAAAATCTGAAATGAGGGTAGCTTCACTCCTTCATAAACAGACCCGTCCCTTTCACAACCATCCCTTAACAATCCTTACATCAAGTTGCTTCATTGCAGTGTTAATCAGAGAGCTCTTTGTGTCAACAATGTTATACCTGTGTGAGGTGATAGACTGTTGGTATCTTGACTATATGGAGGATCTACTTCTATCTCTTCACATTCAAGTTGGAAAGCTAACAAGTGTGACCACACTGCTGATTTACCCTGCATGGTACAAAACAACAGACATTTTTCAACAGACCTCAACTTAGAACTAGTAAATTTTAATCAATAATGGATTAGCCCTAGAGAGAAGCATACCTAACATATTGTAGAGGAAAGAGCTCTGGTCATGATAAATAATACTGAATCTGCAACATGTTATTATGCTTAAAGTGCTTAGGACAGGCTTAACAACCCACTTTCAAGTCTGATTCTTAAATGTAGCTTAAGCCCTGGTCAAACGGCGCATGATAGTCGATGATAGTTGTTTCTCCCCTAACTATCATCAACTATCACCAACTATCAGTCACATGGTCAAACGGCCAAAGAAGATTGTGATAGTTGGCGATAGTTCATCGGCAGTCGCGCAAGCAAAGTCATGAGAGCAGCGAGCTCGAAGTAAAAATGTGAATATAAATGGAGTCCCATAAGACAAACTTGTAAAAGTATGAATGTTTCGTGATGAAGGAAAGCGGCAGCATGTTTTCTGACCGCTATCGGGCCAGTGATTACCAAAACAGCTGACCGAAAAACTATCATGAACTATCATACGCGTGGTCAAACGAGAAAAACTATCATCGACTATCATGAAGAATTTGAACAAGCTCAAACTGAATGATAGTTGATGATAGTCAATGATAGTGCATGATAGTTGGTGGTCAAACGGAAGCGCGCACTCAACTATCATCGACTATCATCGACTATCATGAGCCGTTTGACCAGGGCTTTAGGCAGGTGAATTAGGATCATCACTCCCCTTTAAGCCTCCAGATACTGAGCTATGGGGGGAGGCGTGTGGCAGGCTGCAGGCTGCAGACTGGAAGAGTGGACGGGTACAGGGTGGGCAAAGGGCCAGTCAAATGTAAAACAAAACACAAGTAACATCTTTTCATTTATCAGAAATACAAGTACATGTAAACCACACGGACAATAAGCAATATTGTTCATAACACTATATACCTCTCTTGTTTGCAGTCCATGGCTCCAAACCCTTTCCAGTAGATCACATAAGCTGGCTATTAATGTATTCTCCTCTACTCCAGAGACATTAGCATCAGAATGTCCAAGGTCAACCGCCTCCTGTCCCATCTTCTGTACTAGAATTTTCTTTGTCTAGTAATAATAAAAATCAATAATAGAAGTAGTTTTGTTCTTAATTACCTATTATGGTCTGGATTTACAGGCTGGGTGAGAGGTAATCTTCTTGTCACTGCAGGCTAAAACAAGAACCGCAGTGCGGTTATAACCGCCTTTAAAAATCACGGTTACAACAACTTTTAATCACGCTTTTATTATTTTTTTAATCTTTATGCGAACGTTCAGCTCATGAAATGTGACATAGTTACCGCCATCATCTACTCTTACATAACAACCGAGTTTCATTACGTGAAAAGTGACTCTCGCCTTTCAACATATCGAGGTGTTATGTTACAAAGAGTTTGTATTGAGAAAAAGGTCAATAGACACTTGCAGTCGGGGATCATTTGCAGTGCTGTAAAGGTCTTTCTTCTTTGTTGCTCCTTTTTTTAAATGTGTAGTTCCAGAAAATATCCATACCCCCACCACGGAGGGAATATCATATAGGACCCCCCCACCCCTTCGGATTTTCCATTTTAGAGAGGATGCAGTAACTCCCCCTCCCCCCTGGAAATTCCAGAAATTGTCGAACACCCCCCCATACCCCTGGAAATTGTATCTTCAAAGCAAACAACAAACAAGAGGGGTATATAGTGTTATGAACAATATTGCTTATTGTCCGTGTGGTTTACATGTACTTGTATTTCTGATAAATGAAAAGATGTTACTTGTGTTTTGTTTTACATTTGACTGGCCCTTTGCCCACCCTGTACCCGTCCACTCTTCCAGTCTGCAGCCTGCAGCCTGCCACACGCCTCCCCCCATAGCTCAGTATCTGGAGGCTTAAAGGGGAGTGATGATCCTAATTCACCTGCCTAAAGCCCTGGTCAAACGGCTCATGATAGTCGATGATAGTCGATGATAGTTGAGTGCGCGCTTCCGTTTGACCACCAACTATCATGCACTATCATTGACTATCATCAACTATCATTCAGTTTGAGCTTGTTCAAATTCTTCATGATAGTCGATGATAGTTTTTCTCGTTTGACCACGCGTATGATAGTTCATGATAGTTTTTCGGTCAGCTGTTTTGGTAATCACTGGCCCGATAGCGGTCAGAAAACATGCTGCCGCTTTCCTTCATCACGAAACATTCATACTTTTACAAGTTTGTCTTATGGGACTCCATTTATATTCACATTTTTACTTCGAGCTCGCTGCTCTCATGACTTTGCTTGCGCGACTGCCGATGAACTATCGCCAACTATCACAATCTTCTTTGGCCGTTTGACCATGTGACTGATAGTTGGTGATAGTTGATGATAGTTAGGGGAGAAACAACTATCATCGACTATCATGCGCCGTTTGACCAGGGCTTAAGCTACATTTAAGAATCAGACTTGAAAGTGGGTTGTTAAGCCTGTCCTAAGCACTTTAAGCATAATAACATGTTGCAGATTCAGTATTATTTATCATGACCAGAGCTCTTTCCTCTACAATATGTTAGGTATGCTTCTCTCTAGGGCTAATCCATTATTGATTAAAATTTACTAGTTCTAAGTTGAGGTCTGTTGAAAAATGTCTGTTGTTTTGTACCATGCAGGGTAAATCAGCAGTGTGGTCACACTTGTTAGCTTTCCAACTTGAATGTGAAGAGATAGAAGTAGATCCTCCATATAGTCAAGATACCAACAGTCTATCACCTCACACAGGTATAACATTGTTGACACAAAGAGCTCTCTGATTAACACTGCAATGAAGCAACTTGATGTAAGGATTGTTAAGGGATGGTTGTGAAAGGGACGGGTCTGTTTATGAAGGAGTGAAGCTACCCCTCATTTCAGATTTTGTTTTTAATTAGATTGTTCACAGCCTCTCTATTTTATGCTAACAAAAGAAAAAGCAAACAAAGTTAGCACAAAGCACGCAGGGTTGGGGGGGGGGGTGGGGTTTGCGAGCAAAGAGAGTAGGAAAAATATAGAGGCTGTAGACATCTTTGGAAAAAAGTGAACTTATTAGGCTCCTACCCTTGTCATCGTCTTGTTACTAACATCTACACCCCTTGACCAATTAGCTAAATTGGACCAATAAAAGTTGAGCTGTTAATTGCTTTTTTAATTGATTACAAGTATTAGTTTGCAAAAAAACAACATGTATGTGGGTTCATGTGTCGAGAATGTTGTCTCAGATGACCAAAGAAGATGAACAGCAGCCTCCATGTGCTCATCTTTGAGCACTAAAATTTCTCTCAACACAGGGCTCGAAATTGCGACCAATATGGTCGCCAATGCGACTAACTTTTTCTCCTTGGCGACCAAAACTTTTGTTTAGTCGCCAGTTTGGCGACCTTTTGCATGATTTAAAAGTACAATAAGGCATTAAAGTTAAAATAAACATCGTCCTGCTTTGCGTTCGTTGTAAAAGAATGGGCCAAATCGCATAAAAAAGCCACGTTCCCTCTAAACTTTACGGACTCCCGTTCGCAATATTTTCTGCGACGCCATTAGAGTTTCTCTCCCTGGAACCACACAGGAGCAGCAGGAGCCACAGAATTTTGCAAAAAGGCCGCTGAACGATAACAATTTTGAGAAGAAAAGGTAAGCCTTAGGCTCAAAGGTAATCAAGTGTTTAGATGAAGCTTGGCGAAAATTACAATTTATAGCGTTGTTTTGTTGATTGCGTGACGTGAGCTCATGGTGGTTGCCTAGCACGTGATCGAAATCTGCCCCGATCAAATTTCTTTCCAGGATAAAAATAGCCGCGTTGGGAACGAAAATGCTGTGTTTATTTCGTAAGTTTAGCAAGTTTCTGCGAGCATTTTTTAGTTTCTCTGTACAAAGCTTAACTCAACAACGATATATTTATTAAACTGTAGAAATTGTATGCGAAAACTGAGAAGTCGTTTATTTCTACCGCGAAAACGAAGCCAGCATGTTTTATGCTAAAATACAGGTAAATCTCTGTTTTCGGCGAAACATGCAAGTTGGGCGCCGCGGCGCAAAATGAAAAGTTTTACATTATTAAAAAGAAATGGGTAGGTAAGTCGAAAAAATACTTATTGTATGAATGTGTCCCAAGCCATACCAGACAATATCGAACACTTTCAACAAGCGGAACCCAAACATTATTTTGATTATAAAAACTGGCGACTTAAAATTTTGCATCTGGCGACTATATTTCCTCAGTTAGTCGCCAAAAGGCGAACTAACGATTTTTTTAATTTCGAGCCCTGGGGTGAACAGCATTCTATTTTACAAATAACAACGTCATTACAATTCATGGCACATGTCAGTGATGACAACTGTTGCAAGCTGCAAAACACACTTGAGTGCAATCATGATCAGCCATTATCAAGGTGATGACACTTTTGTCACCTTTCAACCAATGGGAATTTTCTGTTTTTGGTGAAACGGAATTCACAGAGTGCTGTGAGGGCTGTGAATGGTCTAATTTTAATGTACTGTATCTTTTATTAACACCCTTCTTTTCTTAATGGTTGATTAGTTCTGTTTTGAACATTAAATTCAGACATGGTATGATCTGCATAATTTATTCATCACCCCATTTTATGCACACTTTGCTCTCATAGCCAATAGCTATTGAACAGACACCCCCAGTCAGACACTGCTCAAAGGCAGAGACTGACATCACCGGACCATATTTTTCAAAAAATGAGTCCTTTACTAAAAATTTGGGAAATCCATCCAAAACTTTACAAATGATGCAATAGTTGGATTTTGTTTTTGTTTTTTTAAATAAATTCCCAGCCACATACAAACTGCAGTTTTTAACCTTCCTTACATAGCCTGTACCTCTAGGATTAGTACAATTTCTTTTTGTTTTAAAGATGTGGTTTGACTGTAATTTAATGTAATTTTATTTCTTTATTTGTTTGGTATTTCAGCTGTTAAGGAAACAGACAAACAGAGTCAATTGAGAAGGAGATGTACATCACCTGACATCTCAAACATGTTGCAGTCCATTCAGCTGTCTCAACAGCAGAACACTATGAGCTCTGTGTTGGCTGACATGAGGTATACCACTATAAAACAACACGATAAATGTGCGACGGTTTCATTTAGTGCTGGGTACTGTGCAAATTGACTGGTGGTGAGATGATTTTGCCCACCTTTTTTGGCTTTCTAGCAGAAAGGTTCTCTGTAGAGAAATTCAGTTGAAAACATTTTGCTGGCAATGAAAACCAGTTACGCTCCAACTAAAAACTTTAATGAAACCCCTGAATGTAGAGTTTTTTGTTAGGTTAAAAGGTTTTAAGTGTAACTAGTATATACCAAAATAGTGGATAGCGTTGATAAGGCAAGCTCTGATTGGCTAGTTAAACTCCAAATATCCTTTTCTATTTGCCCCTGAGCAACTTGAGAAAAAATGGCATCCCGGTTTGCATCTGTGACAAGTGAAGAAATCATCCAAATTAATTCTTTTGTGGTGTATATTGTCTCACTGTTTTAGTATATACTAAAACAACTATTCACCTCAGTGCCAGCTGCTATGCAGCTCAGTAAATGTCCATCACTAGCCACCTCCACTTCAGTGAATAGTTGTCAACTATATCATATCAGGCAATTGCTTAACTGTGGTTTCCACAGCATGAAGGCTCTCTCCTCTGCAGAGACTCCCTAGGGGCCAGGAAGGTGGATTCTCCCCAGCTTGCAAACTGCCAACCCTCTCGGTTAAGGTAAAACAGGCCTCTGCAGGGGAGAGAGGCATAAAGGGACTACAATGTCACTGAAGGTTACTGCTGTTTATTCCTTGACAGTGTTCTGTCACACTTGATCAACAATTTGCTGTTACCCTATGGCAGTCCTAAGTAAAGTGATGCACTTTGAGAGTGAATTGTTTTCCACTGGTACACTGTACATAACACAACAACCCTGGCCATAATTCAGACTCACACTACCTGATCCATGTCTCCTTAGGTCTTTTGATTTAACTGTCATACAGCAGCTGCTCATTACTTGTGTGGTCTATTACTATGTCCTTTGTTCTGTTCCTGTACTATTCTACATGTACACTCGCTAAACTCTAGCTACTTTTTCTTACTTTAAATGCAAATTTATGAACATTTCTGTCATAGCACCAGATATTTGTTGGACGACCTGTAAAGTACTGTCTCCAAGGATCAAACAGTATAATGCACCCCTTGACTCAGACACTACAGTTTATTCCTGAGCTGTAGCCTTCGTACCTGGAAGTTTAGTCTATCCCAACTAACTAATTGCAGACTAGCGCAGCTAAGTACTGTAGGTTACACCTCAGCTAAATTTAGCTTCTGAGTGTCTGATTTTTGTTGTCTGTCTCTCTTTAGTCTCACATCACGTGCAATATTGTAAATAATATTATAATTTATGCAGCTTGGATATTGTGTTGCGTTCCTCTTTGATAACTTAATTGTGTTTAATGTGGTTAGTCACGTGCAGGGTATGTCAGAAATCAAGACAGACATTGGACATGCACGAGCTTGGATCAGGTGAGCACAAGTGAGCCTTATCATTTAGGCAAGAGAGTTGTATTTAGGAATATGATCGTCTTATATTTCACGTTATAGACTGGCACTAGAGAAGAAAATGCTCTCCAAGCACCTGAAACAAGTTCTTTCAAATTCAGATCTTCTCAGGTGAGGAAACGTGTAAATAAATAACAAATGGGAATTTGCAGTGGCATTTCCACGAAGTGGCTCTTCATCCACTGTTTCTAGATCGAATTAGAATTTAGAAGTGATGATTTTTGCGGAGGGAGGAAAACCGGAGAACCCGGAGAAAAATCCTCGGAGCAGGGACGAGAACCAACAACAAACTCAACCCACATATGACACCGGGTCCGGGAATCGAACCCGGGCCTCAATGGTGGGAGGCAAGCGCTCTCACCACTGCGCCATCCCTGCTTCCCGTGTTCTATAGAGTACTGTTCTGATGACTGCCAATTAAGTTATCTAGAAAGCTGATCAGCATGGGACCGTGAACAGTTAAAACATTGAAAACCAACACTCAACGTTGGATCGGGGTTGAGGGGGGTCCTTATCCCACGTTTGAGTTGTTTGGGGTAGGGTGCTGCTGAGGGCCTAAAATAGGGCCAAAACCTAAACTACCTACCATGTGTAGGGCTTATCTGGGAGACCCCACTCGTCGCCTACCCGCCTTTTTCTCGTCCCCAGTGACCAAGAGCCAGTGGAACAGGCTAGTGCAGGGTAGCAACCGCCTTGTTGAGTATTCCCCAGGATTCTCTCCTTCCCCTCACAGGGCTCGAAATAATTTCCGGAGAGTCTCCGGACACGATGACCGGCCAAATTCATTTTAGCTCGGTCACGTACCGTTTCTGGCCGGTCAAATTATATAAAATAACTCAAAACAGGGGCCCATGAACCAAAACTTGCGTTATACATTTCCAAAAAAGTTGCTTAGAGCTTATAGCACTTTAAAGTACTCATTGTCAACAACAAAAGTGAATTACAGCAGCAAAATGAAAATAAACTTATGTGTATTAATAGGTACACTGTCTGTAAGAGTAAAGACTAACCCGCAACACGTTAAATATCGTTATCGTACACATTAAATTTTCTTATTTAGTAAATGCACAGTAAATGGCCCATGCCTCCAAATATAATGATTTCTGGTGTACGTATCGCGGTGTGAGATCTTGATCCTAAAACTTTGCCAGTAATCCATGTTAGGCATAGGTCGCACTTGGCAAATCTTTGCCAGAATTTGTTTACTCTGCGGTGGAAATCTGTCATCGCGGGCCTTTGCCTAGTGCGACCCCAGGTTTTTCCTTTTGGCAAAAACTTTGCGAAACGGCAAAACATCAAAGACGCCGTAGTGCTTGGGTGGGGCAGGCAGATTTTCGAAAAGTCGAGCCAAACAATGGGGAATCACAGCGGTAACTGCCAACGCTTGTCAGCGTTAAATGAAACTGAAACGATACGCGCGGTAAGTTCAATTCTTGTTCGCGGTCTTTAATCATGAACGGAGTTGGCTTTTTTTGGCCCAATGCTCACACATGAATTCCCATGACCCTAGCGATAAAGTCCTAACGCAAGAATTCTTCGGCAACGTCGATTTCTTCCCCTGATCATGACCGCTGTTAAAACCGTCAAACATTTGTCTGCCCATCGTTCGTTCAACAAGGAAAGACAACGAACTGCTGTAGGTTAAGCTGAACGAAGAGAAGAAGAATCACCGTAACTATGAGCACTCCTTCAACGGGACGTATACTTGTTTCGGTTTAGATCGTGATCGATATCATGTCTTTCGAAAACACATGGGTAAACAACGCGGTATCTAATATCTGGCTACTGACAATTTTTGTCCCACAAGTGCGACCCTTCCTTTCTTTCTGAAAGTTCTCCTTTCCGGTTGCGGTTTCAAATTTTTGCCGTTTTTGGCCGGCAAAGATGAAAACTTTTCCCAAGTGCGACCCATACCTTACTCCTCATTACAAGAAAAAGAAAAAATTGTATTCATCTAGCAGGCGGTTACTGGGGGGTTTCATTGCGGAAAACCCGTTCCGTTCGCTAATTGGGCACCATTTTGGATTTTTGAGGCGCACGCGCCCAGGTACGAACGGTCGAGCGCAAAAATCGAGGGAGTGGGGAGGGGAGGGAAGGGAAAAACCTTCGCGCCTCTAGCCCCCCTCCCCCCGCGTCACTTTTTTTGTCATCTACCGTTCGTCCCGCTCCTCCGCGTCGCGTATTATCAAAAATGGCGGCCACGAAAAGCGAACAGCGTGTTTTCTCGCCGAAGAAAAACTCCAACGCCTACAGGTAGGCTAGTATTTATCGAGAAAACTTATTAACCTGGCATTTTAACTCTGGTGTGCCGGAGCCGGAAGACACATCAAGTGTTCAAGAAATATGGTAATATGGTATATGCGTGAACCCCGATGTCTGATATTAAACAACGGTTCTTGTTGCATTTCACCCAAGATTTCAGATTAAAGTTCCGCAAATGACAATACGCAGCGACTTGCTACAACTGAAGCAACTGAAGAGCATGGAAATTTTAATTTAATTTATTTTATTTTTCAAGACTATCAAATGTGACCGGTCAACTTGACCGGTAAGACAAAAGGTTGACCGGTCAACCTCCCAAATCAGTTCGGACATTGTCCGTTGACCGGCCGTTATTTCGAGCCCTGCCCTCAACATTGTTCCCAGGGCATTCATTCTCCTTAGGACGAGAGGCAT
>JAHPZR010039449.1:20000-26293 GCA_019787425.1 Platygyra sinensis | reverse complement strand
AACTATACTTTAACAATCATGCCTATTAAATGTGCACTATATAAATTTATAGCAATTATTATTAATTATTATTAGGTCTAGTGCTGTTGTGAATGTTTCACTTATTATGTAAAAATTAACTGAATTACTCCTTTTGCAGAGAAGGACAGGCTTTTAAGAAAGGACTACCCAAAGATGGAACGTCGTAGTCCCATGTCTGAAGCTGAATCTCAAGAAAAAATGGTTCTTGTGGAAATTGCGCTGTTCTGCCACAAGACAGAAGTCATCTAATACAAGATTTTTAATAAATGGACAAGGTAAAGAGAATGAAGATGTTGAAAAGTTCTGTATTCCTCTTTTGACTTTGCACTCAAGGAGATCACTCAGTATTGTATTTGGGTCATTAGCATACACAAATGAGTGTGTGCACGTATGCAGCGAAAGAAATTTCCCACAAGCTAAGCTCAATAGTGAAATAAATGCTTGTTTTCTTTTAAAGCATACATTGTTTTCTTTGAAAGCTTTTTTTATTGCATAATAATAGGGTGCATATTATCCTCTTTCATTAAAAAAAATGACAAATATTTTATGCGAGGAGAAGAAAGATATAGGTGGAAGCGTGCATAAAAAAAACGGTACTCTCTGGAATGCAAATTATGGCCGCGAAAACATTGACTATCTCGGTTTTCATGTGACTTCATCATAAATTATTCCAAAATTAAAAATTACCTTTCCTTGTGAGGTTTTAGTTCCAACAGATAAAAGAGCCTATAAAACATTGACTTTTCACAATGTTTAAGCTCGACAGGGTTCTTCCTTTTGTAACAGAGCACATTTGAATTTCCAAGCTTTTGCATTGCATAACATGAAAGTGGCAGCCCAAAAAGGCTGTCGCGTAGGTCAAAAGATGAGTTATCGCTTTAGTTTTTGCTAACTTACCAGTGCTTGCTCTAGAAGAAGTATTTATTTCAGGGTATAGGATCTCTAGAGCACTAATTTTTTGTTTCAATAGCAAAACTCGGGGACAGATGTTTCTGTTACTTTACGGCTGCCATATTTGTGCCCCTCAGAAGGACACAAACATGGCGTCTCCATACAAAGCTCTATAAATTTGGGTGACACACTTCTGCAAATAACGCATGAATGAAAAACAGCAATAACCGGATTTTTGGCGACGCTGTTAATATATAAGTCGTCTATCATATCCCAGATTCTTGACTTTATTCATTGAACAGTTATGATTTTTAGTTTTGATCACATGACTAGAGAGAAAACCGAGAATACAACTGCTTTGTGTCCACGGCCTTTAAAATAGTGTGATTTTTCCACAAATTTTATGATATTGTTCCATATGCTTGACACTTTCTATCTGTCAAGTTTTTTTCCAGAGGTATTACTTTAATTAACTCTGCATCCTGTCACTGCAAAATGTAACAACTAAAAACTGAAATTGAATACTGCATTTCAAATTTTTTTTTCCTGCCCTGATCTTGAGATTTGAGAGAACTAGAGTTGCTAATTGGCTAATTTGCAACAATGACTGTCACGCAGATGCTCTTTGGGTTTGTCACACAATCTTTCGACCTCTTCCATGAGTTTTCATTGGGAGGAATGCATAACAAGCCATAAGAGCATCTGCATCACAGGTTATGTCACTGTCCTCACTGGGAAGGGTTGTGCCACTGCTGTTGAAATGAAGTAGCCAGGGGTTTTGTTAATGGCCAGGCACAGGGCAAGTTGACCAGTGTAAGGATTATTTTACCTACCTGGTTTGATCATCTTGAGGAAAGGTTTTCTTACTATGAAGAACAGTTTAAAAAATTTTGCTCACCTGAGAAGACTAATTGTCCTCCTCCTAAAAACATTAATGAAACCCTTGAGTAAAGCATAATGTAAAATCTGGACACACTATCACTCGTGTTATCATGGGCTTGCAGGGCTGTCATTAAATTTTAATCAACCTGTAGCCTTGAACTTCATTCCCATAGCAAACTTGTTACTTTATTAGTGATTGTATCAACTACAGCTAGTTCACCCGTAACATCAAGGGTCCATCAAACTTACTCAGCCATAACAGGTGTTACAGGTTACGGCCCTTATTGACAGTCCTGGCTTGAACTAGTGTTTGTTGCTAAGGTGCTGCAAGCAGTCAGTAAGATATGCCTTAAAATTGTAATGGTAGTGCTTTTCATTTTATTCAGAAGCAAATAAAGAAGAGGTTCTGATGAATGCCCTTCAGGAGATAGTTAAGAAAGTAGCTAGTCTGCCTGCTGACACTTTTGCTACTCCTTCTGCATCAGAGGGCTCTCCTTGTTCGCCTTGGATTCTAAATGAGATAAATGGGTATGTGAAGTCAAATAATTGATACACACATTAAGATAGAAGCTTGATTAATGAAAGAGTCAGAAAAGTCAGTATTTTTTTTTCTCCTGCTGTATTGATTATCACTGTAGTTTTATGCACTCTATTGTTGCAAACGTTCTGCTCGCTATTGCTAAATTTTGCTGATCAAAATCACAGTCGGTGTGGTCTATCTAGAAGAGGGCTAGGATAAAAGGGCTCTTAGTGATTGAAAGGTCCAGTACTATTAGAGCCCTTGAGAAATTGGGGCTCCTCATAAGGATTTACCACTGTTGTGGTATTTTTTTTGTACCCTTGATGAGGCATTTAGTTCACAATGTAATCCTAGCTATGGTCATTATTTGGACAACTTGTCTGTACTTTCGAACGCTTTCACGTATTTTTGACCATATTATAGAAATAAGTAACCTTGCAAGCGTTTTGATGAAGATTTTCCATAAACATTGCTTGTTCTCCAGCTGCCAAAAGATCACTTTCACTGGTGCCAAAGTAACTTGTCAGTAACATGGTGTTGTTTGCTTTTTTTACCTACAGCAGTAATAATGGTGTAGCGGTACAACAGTCGCACTTCACAGAGAGCCCCGACATGCATATGAAGGAGGAAGCAGTGAAATGCAATCGGACTCAAGAAAGTGTCGTGCCTCAACAGTTGAATATTGAGCATGCTCTTGACAAGGAATCAACAAACATTCACGAAGAAGGTACTAGACAACCACAAACATTACCACTGATCAGGGAAAGGAATCCACAGTCTCAAGAGGAAAATGTTGCCAATTCATTTTCACCTCCAGACAGCCAAAGTCTCGGAAACGGCCCATTTCCAGCTCGTCTCTCACCAAGTAACCCTGGAGTAGCATCTCCTGAAAGTTATGTATCTGCAAACAACTCTGTGGTGACACCCTCATCTGGAAGGGATTTCTGTTTAAGTCACCCTGGTGTTAACCCTTCCCCAGATGGGAGTGGATGCCTAGGTAGCCTTGGTGCTTCACCCTCTCCAGGAAAGCAAATGGCTCCTGTAAGTCCTGCTATGTCACCCTCCCCAGGAAGGCATGTATCTCCAACCAACCCTGATGTCACAACCTCTTCAGGAAGAGATTTCTCTCCAAGTAGCCCTGATATCACGCCCTCTTCAGGAAGGTATCCATCCCCTAGTGATGCTACACCATCTTCAGGAAGGTATTTGTCTCCAAGTAGTTCAGGAGTGGCACCTTCTCCAAGACAAGATGAAAGCTTACAAAGTGAGGTGGAAGCTAATGCCAGTGACTCTGTTAGTGTTGGTTCACTGTCACCTGAAAGACCACTCAGACAACATTGCAAATTTTGTCATGGCCAGAGCCCGACAAGAGGACATGTTTCAGATTCAAGTTTGTCAGAAACTGTAAGTTCTTCCTCCTCTCGTTCTTCTTGTGCATTTTGCTGTGAAGAGGTTAGTTCATGTGGTAGACCAGGTACTAGTGATGCAATGGCTGAAAAAAATCTTCAGCGTGACAACATGCATTTATTAGAAACTCCTGCAATGAAAGATGGGGTATGTGGTAGACCACCTAAAAACTTGTCAGAAATGGGACTGTGTTCCTTTGACTCTAATGGTCCTAACAGCAACGAAACACAGTATCCATCAAGATGTGTCCAACAAAGAGAAGCATCAACGTCGGGCTACTTACCCCCACAGGAGCAGATCATCGATCAAGCAAGTGCTGGTGGAAATGCCCTTTCCAGAGTAGATGTACGAGGCTCTAATTGTTCAGCTGCAAATCATACAACAGCATTACCTTCCAGTCAGTGGCATTCTCCAAAGGATCAGTCAGCCTTTGCTCAAGGCAGTGTATCACCTCTCCAGAAGCAAACGCATGTTGTCCGTGGTTCTCTTGTCACGAAGAAAGAGGATGCAGAGATTGTACCCTCAGCGGCGAAGCTGTCACCTGTTACAAGGCATCATCAGCAAGTACGTCCCCTTCAGAATAAAGAGGGCAACAGTATCACAAGTCCTGCTGTACCTGTAGCACCTCTTCCTGTATCTGTTGCACCGTCTCCATCAAATGAGAGAGCACCCCTCATGCAAAAGCCGTTGAGCAGTGCTCCAGCTCCTAGGCCACTTATATCACCTCCTACATCACCTACATCACCTCCTGCAATAAGACCATTGATGGGCAACTGCCCTTACTGGCCAGGGCAGCACCAACATGCTCCACCATTACTGTCAAACTTTCTGGCTTCCAGGTTCCAGCAGCCTGGCTTTCCAAGGCATCAGTTTGGCAATGCACCATTTGTGCCCCCTGGTGTCTTCAACCCGGCCATGTTTCAAAGATGGGACACAAATGCACTTATACAACAGCAGCTCCTGGCATCAAGGCTACCATTTGGCTTGCCTTTCCAACCCAGGCAAAACGCCGTTCCACGGTTCCGACCTCCAGCTGGAGGACGTAGCATAGGTGCTGCTGGTAGGGGACGGCCTATTGCACCAAGATTTCACAATCCTGGCATCGTGAATATTAAAACTTGTGGTGACTTGGAGAAAATGAATACTGGGAGGTCTTCCACCTTGCCTCCAGAAGCACAGAAAGAAACAGCAGGGGAAAACAGACCTACAGGAAGTGATGCAACAGCAAGCTCTCCAGTTAATCTTTCACCTGAAAACACTGATGTTGAATCAAGAAGTAGAGAAGCGTCAAGAGTCAAGAGCACTTCAGTTGGTAGTTGTAGGAAAAATGGTTCAAGTCCGAGTTCAGCAAGTGATTTATCTCAAACGAGCATCTCTAACACGATACCAAAGGAATCAAGAGAAGAGACTAGATACCCAGGTTTTCTATCCAGTCCAGGACCTGGAAAATGTGAGTCAGTCAGTGAGGAACATCAAGTCCATACCTTATCACTGACCTCCTCCCTGCCAAAACAGGAAGGTGATTGCGTGAGTCCTGGGACCAAGAAAATATCAGCTAGCAAAATGAGCTCAAGTGAACTGCTTTTGAAGGAAAAAAAGGTAACTGTCTGACCAACTTTTAAAGAAGCTGCTTATTAAATATCAGTTATTCACAACCAAGGCATTATTGCCTGGCAGTGGCCCTCTGTACTTAAATGTCTCACGAGATCGACTGATGAACCATTTGACTTTTGAGGGGGTTTGGGAGGGGGGAGGGTGTGGTCCATGCAGTAGGACATTTTTCTCTCCAGACATGTATATGCATGCTATAGGTATGCTTGCAAAAGATTTTTTTCGAAAATTACTCCACCCCCCCCCCCCCCCCTAATGTAAAATGTAAAATGGTCCACCCCTTAACTATAGATTTTCCAACCCATATCGCTGATTTGTGGGAAACCAAAAGTAACTGTGGTCAAGCTTCCCTGGTAGATAAATGGTTGGCCTTAGGAAAAGAAGAAGTCAACAATACTTTGCAGTATTCTGTGAGAATGTTGTGTGTGTGTTCGCTGAGCGCTTAGTTGGTTTTGATATGAAATTTTAATCTTTTCAGCTCATTTACTGAGAAACTTTATCTTGCCTATTTTAGAGCGAGTTAAAGAGAATCATGGAGGAAAATGAATTGTTACGCCAGTGCATAGACTGGAGAAGATCAGCAGAGGACACTGACAACAGGTATCTAGAAATGATGATTGTTGAATGGATGACCATTTTACTGTGAATAATTGAATGTACTATCACTTCTTTAAGATACGATTTCTGTTTTTTTGGTTTTTTTTTTGGTTCTTTCTTGCCGATTCATTACTTTGTCTCGCTGACATGTCACGCTGACATGTCACGCTGACATGCCAGGCTGACATGCCACGCTGACATGTCACGCTGACATGTCACGCTTATATGTCAGGCTTACAGTTATTTCCCTGATTTGAAGTGAATCAGTGGGAGGTGCAGTAGCCTCCTGCGCTCGTCTCCAGATTGAGCAGTCCGGGTTTAGGCCCTTGCCAGGGACATTGTGTTGTGTTCTTGGGCAAGGCAC
>JAHPZR010039449.1:0-10000 GCA_019787425.1 Platygyra sinensis | reverse complement strand
TAAGAAGCGTGATATGTATCATTTGCGAAACTGAAACGAAGATTAGAAATTCTCCTTTGATGAAATTTGAAGTGTTTAAAAATTGGATTAATTTGTGTGAAATTGCTTCGTCAAACACGAGTGCAAGATGGATTTCAAATGATGTTCTGTAATTTAATTCTCCGGTTATGCCCTCTTCGTCCCTTTCCGGAACACGTCTTGGTATATAAATTTGAACATCAAGTTACAGGTTAAAAGAGTACCATTGTGGTTTACACTGAGACAGAGACAGTCAGAGAGTATAAATTTACGTATATATTGGATGTTTTGTCGTTGAGCGGTTGACCCCTAAAACAAGTCTGTATTCTAAGTCCTCTTTGGAGTTGGAGGGAAGATATAACCTGAGATATTTATTGTTCGCGGCACTCCTGGTGAACCGGATCTTCTTACAGTACAGTATTTGTACACAGCGTTTTATTCAATACCGGTTTCTTTCTTGTGTGGTTATCTGCCAGAGCTGATCAACATGTAGCCACAAAAATTGCACAGTCATAGGGTGCTTCAAGTATCGATTTATTTCCGCTACGTAGAATCCCCAGGAAACCTATTTAGCCACCCACTGGCAAACCTCGGAGAACAATGTTTAGGTTTTCTTCCAATCTAAATTATTGTCTGGCGTAAAATCCAGACAATAAAACTCTGATTCTCGTGATCCAGCTCTCGTTTAACAAATGACGAATTGCATATACGTCAAACTTTCAATTGCAAAAGAAACAACTATTGCTCAACAAACAGCAACCCACTGAAAAGCGAACAACCCATTGAAAAGCGTTTCTGTTTTCACCCGGAACTCGTTGACAGTTTATTTTTTATATATGTTGTTGTCACGTGGTATTTGTTATTCATAAATACGAAAGAGGTCGATCGTTGATTAAAGTATTTGCCGCGCCCGGGTGAAGGTGCGATTGTTATAGTTCATCAAGCAGCCGGCGGGCAGCATTGTGGTTCACTAGCTGAAGAACAAAAGGCCACAAAATGGGAGATCTGAAGTTTTTAATTTGCAACCAGAAGGACAAAAAACCATTGAATCCCAAAGAACGGACACCTCTTCGCCAACGGATATCATACTGCACCGGCCACATCTTCAATGATTTGTGCTCCGCCGTTTGGTTTACTTATTTCATCGTTTACTTCAACAAAGTTGTCGGTCTTTCCACTACAGAAACCGGGCTTCTCTTTCTCATCGCACAAGGAGCTGACGCCGTTCTTACGCCTTTCATGGGTGTCGGCTGCGACCGACTTGTCATCAAGAGCCTCGCTCGTTACGGCAAGAGAAAAACCTGGCATTTGTTTGGCACAATTTTTGTAGCGATCGCTTGGCCATTTATCTTCAGCCCTTGCTTGGCGTGCTCTAATGACAGTCCCAGTTGGTTACCGCTTGTGTACTATTCTGTCACAGTTGTGATTTTCCACGTTGGTTGGGCTGGTGTACAAATCGCGCATTTGTCGCTCATTCCAGAGATCGCAAAACGACCTGGCGAAATTGTAGAATTGAACGCGGTGAGGTAAGCAAGTAGGTTAATCAGATTATTGGTTATTTGTAATTAATTAGTCCCCTGCGCAGACGTTTTTTTTTTTTTTTGGAATGTCACGCCATGCTCCCTCTCTTTATGGGGAGCGTTGCGTAACATCTCAAAAATCGGCTTCGAAGGAGACTAGTAATTAACCAGATTTTTTTGTTATTTTAGAATCTCGTCACAAAGCGTTTTTCCCTTGATTTTAAAATTGCTCACTTATGCTCTAAGACAAGTTGGATCACACAAAAGAAAACCAAATATTGTATTTTGTTTTTCTCAACTCCGAGTCTCATAAAATAATGTCCTTGAAAAAGAATGTTATTGTTTTAATCATTCATTGCTTCCTGGCTTTCTCCACATTTCAATGCCGAATCTGGTCAAACTTATGGAACAAAATGCATTAGAACTGAAAAATTTTAATTTTGAAATTTTGTTGCCTTTCTTCCCAAGGGTTACATTGTAGAGGGTAAACAATCTTTGTCGAAGCAGTGACCTCTTGAAAATGTCTCTTAAGTTTTGTTTATAAACAAACAGTATTTGAAAATGCCCAGCTTAAAATAAACAGTTGGGCAAGAAATTTTTTTATGGATGGATTTAATTTTCGATCTAATTTTTAGTTTTAAACTGAAAGGATTTTAAAGAGTCTTTTCTGTTTTAATAGAAGCAAAATAAGGGAAGAGGGTGGCGACCTTTTAAGTTTTAAGAGTCGAACCCCTCACTTGGGACGATTAAAGGTCACAAAAGCTTGAAGTTTGCAAGAAAGCGCATGCTAAAAACTGGTTTCAACAATCAAGCTTGGACTAAATTTAAAATACATAAATGTTGATTAAGCATAGCATGGTTAACATTGAAATTATTTCAAATCAAAGTCTTCTAATTTTGTCTCTTATAATTTTTTTTTCCAGATCTGGTCTAACTTTTGTTTGCGGTATTTTTATCTACGTGGTCACGTGGATTTTGCTCGGGCAAGCAAGCGAGGAGGGCATTAGTCACAGCCTGTGGAAAGAATTCACGGTACAAAGTTTATTCAAAAAGCAATAATCTTAAGGTGATTCCTCAATATTGCATTGCGCATCCCTACTGCGCACGATTTTTGCGTCATTTGCGCGCGCAAATGAGCGCGTGCACGCACATAACGAAAGAAATTTCCCTCGAGCTAAGCTCGATAGCGAAATTAATGTTCTTTTTCTTTTAAAAAAGAATACCAAATTTTTATCGGACGGAAAAAAGATATTGGTGAAAGCATGTACAAAACCGTTAGTTTGGGATGCAACTTATGACCGCGAAAACAACGACTATATAAACACTTTACGTCCACGTCGATTTAAAGGTTGTAATTTTTCGACAAATTTTTTTATAATATAGAGATTTTGCACGCGTCACGTGATACCATAGCAATCGTAATTACGCCCCCATGTTGCGTGCCAGGTCCAGTGTAGATAAAGCAAGATTTGAAAGGTATTTCGCTACGATGGGAAAATTTTGCTGTGTTTTGGGATGGTCCAGTCGTTCCATATGCTCGACACTTTCTACCTGTCAAGTATTTTCCGAAGTATTAGTTTAATAAACTATGTATCCAGCTACCGCAAAACGTAACTTGGACCAGGGCGCAGAAAAGACCGATGGATAACGCGTGTGATTAGCACGAGTACAGGCATAAATGGAGCAAGACTGGTCCATCACATCTCGTAAGCGTGAACGATGACCTATCAATTTTATTGTTTTTTTTTTTCGAAACAGTGCTTGGTAGAGTACAGTCATTGTAATTTTCAAAAAAGTTCATCGGTAACTTTTATTTCTGAGGAATCACCTTAAATGGATAACCTTTTATTTTTTTAAATGAAGTCATAACTTTTTGTTAGATGCAAGAAAAAGAGCATTATTTTTCAATCTCGTTTAGTCATAAGAATGGGGACCTCAGTAGTTAGTCAACAACTCCAAAAAAGCCAGGAAAGACGTCAGGAAAGTTTATCAAACTTTCATGTTGTCTTCCCCTAATATGTTTAACATTGTTTCATGTTTGTTGTCTTCAGCAACTCAGCTTAATCGTTGTGGGAACTGGGTTTCTATTTTCGTTCGTGTTTCACTGGGGCACAGTTGAACCTGTGTCTTCAGCAGGGACTCGCAGAAAGCAGCAGGAACAAGGTAAGCTAGTAACAATATTGCTGTCCGCTTTTAAATCCTGAGCTCTGTCGAAGGAAAATCGCGCCGTTGGTTGGGAGAACGTAAGAATTAGAGCGAGATCCCCGTAGCTAGTAACTGGCGATTCGAGAATATCGCCTCGGTAAAAAAGTGGAATTACCTGTTCATGACAAAGACATGTAAATTATATGGCCCCGTTAGAGGCTATGCATTAAAAAAAAAAAAAAATATAAAAAAGCGTTCTTTTTTTTCTTTTGCCTTGGTAAGAATTTTGGTCAGCGTGTTAAGTAGTTCGTTTTTGTTTAATTCGATGACTTCCATATTTCATATTTCTAGACCTTGGGCACTTTCAAAGAATTTTGATAATTTAGCCTGCTCCAATTTGAGTGAGAGTCACCACGAAACATTTCGTTCCTTTGACAAGCAGGCCGATAATACTGCGTACTTTTAGCTTATTCGTCCCTGGTCACACAGCTTTTCTTCACATGACTGTTGAATTTCATGTTTTTTTTACACTGTTTCCATATGCCTATCGTTAATCCATTTTATCCAGCTCTTTACTGAGCTGGTCTCTCTCCCCTTGAACCACTGAGCTTCATCAAAATTAATTACTTTTGTTTTTGTTCCCAGAATCAGTGGACGAGGAGTCCTCCGAACAAAGTCTCTGTGTTGACACAGTGGAGAGGGAAACTGCACGACACAAACCCAAAACATGGCGACAGTGGTTCAAAGATCCTCGTTTTTACGCGGTAAAATGAATTTACTGCTTTGCTCTTTGCGTTTTTGTCGTCTTTGAATTGTTTTCATGTTACTTATTTATATATTTTTAGAAGAAAACATTTTGAAATACAATTGCACGATTACATGCGAAAGTAATAAACTCCGGCTTAGATGAATACTTTCGCTCGAATTGAGTCCGTCCGCCTATGTACATGTATTAAGTTTAGGCTTTCTTTCACGAATGCAAACTGAACATTTCGTGGAATAATCAGGCCAGTTTACTTGTTTATTTATTTGTTTACTCTTTTTCTTCCAGATGGGTGTTGTTTACACTTGTACACGTATCACAGTTAATGTTTCCCAATCATATTTTCCATTTTATTTGACGGAGACTCTTCGCTTTCAGAAGGTGAGGTGAACAAAACATTTCAGCTTTTTTTTCAGTTTGAAATTAGGCTCAGTAAATATGGACCAGAGCAGTTCTTTACTGTTTGAGTCACAAAGACCGCAAAAACCGCCATATGTTTGAGATGGCCCAGCTTTTCACGAAAATTCATATAATAAGTGTATAAAATAATAACAGAATAATTATCTAGCTTACCTACTGCTAAATACGTTTTTCCAACACAAATTTAGAAATTATACTACTGCACTTTTGTCCATTTTCGTAGCATATGCTCAACGATAAAATAAAGCGTCAAACGTGATTTTCCATCTCCAGTAGCAGTTTCTTACGCAACTCTTTCTAATGATTTTTTTCTGATTTCTTTCTCCTCTTCACAGGAGGCCATTGCATACTTTCCCCTAGTCATTCTGATCAGCGGTACCTTTGCAAGTGTCATTGTCAAGAAAATCAGCAAGAGTCTGGGTACCAAGGTAAATTAAGTACCCTCGTTTAATGCGGATTCTTTCTGTGGACATGCATAAAGCATGGGTCTTAGAAAGTGACCCAAAACGTACGCATAACCTTCGATACACGAAATCCGGGAAAACAGAGCAAAACATTTTGTGTTGTGTCGAGACAAAAATGGCGCATTGGCGAGAGCGCTTACCTCCCACCAATGTGGCCTGGGTTTGATTCCGACCCGGTGCTATATGTGGGTTGCAATTAAGTTTGTTACTGGTTCCCTTCTTGCTCCGTGGGTTTTTCAACCACGATAGAAGACCTGCATGAAAACTAGCTAAGGTTACTGTGGCTCTTTCTCTAAATATTTGTAATTTAGTAGGCTTTTCAAAGCTCAAAGGTACCTTTTGTTCTTCCTGTGTTAAGGAGAACCTTGTTATTGAATTAAGAGCTAAAATCGATCTCTTTGTTGTGTTTTCAGTGGACCTTTTGCATAGCCTGCATAGTTGTCCTTGGCGCATGTGCTTGGTTCTATGTTCAGACTGTTTCTGGTCGTGATGGTGTGTACGCGGCCGCGTTCATCATGGGCTGCGGTAATTCTGTCATGCTCGTGACTGTGTTGTCCATGACCGCTGACATGATTGGAATCGACAAGGTTAGGCAAACAATGACAATGCACTTGATACATTGCAGTGAATTAGTATAATCCCCGTTGTTTCCTTTGAAATCTGGAGAGGGCGGTTCTTCATTTGCGCAACGTTTATGGCTCATTACCTGCCGATGATGCGGTGATTTCAAACCGACAAGGACAAGGTACGAGTTTTTAAATTATGGGATAAGCAAATATTGATCCACATAGTCAGAAAGAGTACACCGAAATTCACAAAATCCCCAAATTTGGTGTTAATCAGGCTAGTTCTGACTGACATACAGCGATTTAAAAACGTCAAAATAAACAAAGAAACGTAGGGCCATCCGGATGCTGTGTTCGGACAGCGTCCGGATGGCCATACATTTCTTTGTAAATTTTAACATTTTCAAATGGCTGTATGTTGCTTACTATTGGGTCTATTTACACCAAACTTGGGGATTTTGTAAAACTTGGTCTGCACTTTATGACCATGTGAATCAATAGTTGCTAATCCCATAATTTGTAGACTCGTACCTAGTCCCTCACGGTTTGAAATCAGGCAATAGCCCTTTTCACGGTTAGCTCTGCTCATTTGCAATACAATAAAATCTAACATGTATGCGAGGCAATTTCGGGGTAAAACTACAAAATGGCCCGAAATTGCCTCGCATCCACGTTGGATTGCATTGTAATGCAAATGAGAAAAATTAACCGTGATAAGGGCTATTGAAACAGAACAAGAGCTAGAATCCCACATTTGGAAGCTAATCGGGAAACATCTACCCTGCTAGTGTCGTCAGTGCAAGCAATTTACGTACCCCACTTCACCCAAACCACCTGACGGAACAGTACACTGTGAAACGCAAACGAAATTACAGGGTTTAGTGCATGTTTACCTAATTCCTGAGTCTGGGCACTTAGAACTCATAATCCGTTCAGGTGGTTGGTGAGCTTGGAGGTTAGCGTTACATTGCTTGTCAACTGGACGACACTAGCAGGGTAGAATGTTTCCCAGATTAGCTTCCAAAGTGTGGGATTCTAGCTCTTGTTAGCTGTTGTTCAATAGCCCTTCGATCACGGTTAAATTTTTCTCGAGTTTGCAGCTTAGCAATGGCCATCCAACGTGGACTGCGAGGCAATTTCGGGCCATTGGTAGTTTTAACCCCCCGAAATTGCCTCGCATACATGTTAGATTTGTCTATTGTATATGCAAATTGTGAGCCCAGAGCTAACCGTGCAACGGGCTATTGCCTGATTTCAAACCTGTGATGGATGACTAGGTACGAAGTCTACAAAGTTATGGGATTAGAGCAACCTATTGAATTCACATGGTCATAAAGTGGCAGAACCTCAAGTATTAACAAAGATCGCCCAGTTTGGTGTAAATAGACCCCAATAGTAAGCTAACATACCAGCCAATTTGAAAGAATGTTAAAAAATTTTACAAAGAAATGTGATGGCCAATCCGGTGACGCTGGTCCGAATCACAGCATCCGGAATGTGCGCCTACGTTTTCTTTGTTTTATTTTGACGTTTTTAAAATCGCTGTGCTGTGTCAGTACAGAACTAGCCTGATTAACACCAGAATTTGGGGATTGGGAGTTGTGAGAAAATTTCGGGTTGTACCTCCTTTCTGAACTGACAGGGCATCTCATTATATTGCTTATCGTCCATATAATCTTATAATATATATCTTCGTGTATACCTTCGTGTCTTGTGTTCGTGGTTTTTGCTTTCACAATAGACTCCACGGCATAGTCAATCGGCACGTGAGTAATGGAGCCATAAACGTTGCGCAAATGAAGAACCGCCCTCTCCAGATTTTTCCAAGGAAACAACGGGGTATTATACTAATTACATCTGCAATGATTTTATCAGTGCATTGTCAGTTTTGCCTGACCTTGTCGATTCCAATCATGTCAGCGTCAATGACACACAGGTCACGAGCTATGAGCATAAATTACCGCAGCCCGATTGATGGTACGGCGAGCCGCGTTCATCATGTGCTGCGTAATTCTGTCAGTGCTTCGTGTACTGTGTTTGTCCATGACCGCTTGACGATGCTTGGAATCGGACAAGGTTAGGCAAACAATGACAATGACTTGATACCATTGCAGTGAATTAGTCATAATCCCCGTTTTGTTCGTCCCTTTGACATCTGGATGCGGGGCGGGTTCCTTCATTTGCGCAAATCGTTTATTGGCTCATCTACCTGCCGATGATGCGGTCGAGTTCAATACCGAACCAGGACAAGGAACAGGGTTACGAAGTTTTTAAATTATGGCGATAAGCAATATATTTGATTCCACATAGATCAGAAAGGAGTACACCGTCAAATTTTTTCACAACTCCCACTCCCCAAATTCTGGTTTTAATCAGGCTAAGTTCTGACACTGCATACAGACACAGCGATTTAAAAAACGTCAAAAATAAAACAAAGAAAACGTAGGTGCCATCCGGATGCTGGTTCGGACCAGCGGCCGGATTGGCCATACATTTCTTTGTAAAATTTTATAACAATTTTTACAAATGGGCTGTTATGTTAGCCCCCTTACTATTGGGTCTATTTAACACCAACTACTGGTGGTATTGTTGTAAAACTTAGGTTCTGGCACTTTATGGACCATGGGCTGAATCAATAGTTGCTCTAATCCCATAACTTTGTAGACTCGTACCTAGTCCCATCACAGGTTTGAAATCAGGCAATAGCCCGTTGCACGGTTAGCTATCGGGCTCACAATTTGCAAATACAATAACAAACTCTAACATGTATGCGAGGCCAATTTCGGGTGGAGAACTACCAAAATGGGCGGGGTGGGGGGGGGTTTTTTTTTTGGGGGTGGGGGTCCCCCCCCCCCTCCACCCCCCCGAAAATTGACCTCGCAGTCCTACGTTGGATTGGCATTGTTAATGCAAACTGAGAAAAATTAAACCGTGATCGAAGGCTATTGAAACCAGAACAAGAGGCTAGAGATCCCACACTTTGGAAGCTAATCTGGGAAACATTCTAACCCCTGCGTAGTGTCGTCAGTTGACAAGCAATTGTAACGCTACCGCCACGCACCCAACCACCTGAACGGATTAAGAGTCTCCTAGTGCCCAGACTCAGGAATTAGGTAAACATGCAACTAAACCCTGTTAAATTTTCGTTTTGCGTCTTCATCAGTGTCTGATTTCCTTCAGTTTGTGCCTTGCGACTTCATGTTTTCCCCCAGGTGCGAAGCCGTGGGAATGCAAAACAAAGAAAATGGGATAGCCCTTGTAAACTTCGCATTACACTTTCGAAGCTTATGCGTACTCATTCAACGTTATGTACTCTTTCGGTTCACTGAAATAAACAAGGCGAGCTATACAGAGCAAAAAAACGAGTTTTATGTCACCATCATTTTCTAGGCCTCTGGAGGTTTTCGTAGCTAGCATCTAGCGATGGGTTTTCTTGGATAAAGAGATTTGTGGGAGTCGTGGTTCTCATTCACTACAAACGTGTTTTACCCGCGATCAGGGTCCCGGACGCGGTTAATGTACTAATCTCTCATGTTTTTTGTACTTTTTTTCTGTGTTGTAATAAACAGTCAAACCCCTGGGAGACAAGTGTTTCATCGTCTATCCACACACCTCGAATATTTCGTTCCAAAATACTCCGCTGCGCGTCGTATTTTCAACTCTCTTCTCGGTGTTTGGATATCCTGATGAAACGCTGTCTCTCGTGTTTGATGTATTACAACGAAAAAAAAAAACATGCAGAGTATTAGTACATACCCGTCAGGACTATCGGGTAAAACGTTTGTATGATGAGAACCACGACTCCCACAAATCCTTTATCCAAGAAACCCATCGCAGAGTAGACGAAACCTCCAGAGGCCTAGAAAATGAGGTGAAATAAAACTCGTTTTTTTCTCTGTATAGCTCGCCTTGTTATTCAGTGACCGAAGAGTACATACGTTGATGAGTACAAAGCTTCAAAAGGTAATCGAAGTTACAAGGCTTCACATTCTTTGTTTGCATTCACGCTTGCGCTGGGAAAACATGAGCGCAAGGACAAACTGAAGGAACAGACACTGTGAAACGCAAACGAAATTACAGGGTTTAGTGCATGTTTACCTAATT
>JAHPZR010039448.1:12500-13736 GCA_019787425.1 Platygyra sinensis | reverse complement strand
CTGCTAATTTTAGTCTTACAATAAAAAGTGAGCGAGATAAGTGGTTGAGATTCGTGCACACTCACCGCGCGAACTTCAACCCGAGCGGAAAGTTTGTGGCAGGTGTCAGCCCATTTCGCGGAGGAATGTTTTTCAAGAGCGTTTCATATGGAAGGCTGTCGTCGTCGGCTTATTCCTGGCTCAATTCCTACAATATGGAAGAAGATCGAGCCACGGAAACAAACGACAACACCGCAAGGTAAGGTCTTGTTTAATTTTATCTAAGCTTCAGTATTGTGTCAGCCATGAAGTTTTCTTTTTCGTAGAAGTATCCTACAAGTCCCAGACATCTCTGCGACTTGTAAATATATCTTCAAGCAACTCATCAAGTTTGGTATTGTTCATATCGCCGCGCTATTGTATTTTAGTTTTTTTATCCCTTCTGTTTATTCCGCATGTGGCACGCTCGTAAGATGCTGGTTTACCGAAGAGCCTTTCAATGGTTTCCAAAATTCTCAAATCAACCGGCGTAAATTATTTACTGTTTGTTTTTCTCAAACACGGGTTTCTGTATCTACTTTCCATATAGATCATAAATGAACTGTAACATTTCTCACAGTCACCACTGATGAGAAGTTTCATCCCCAGAAGCTGGCCACTCGGTAATCATTAATGGGTTTTTAGATGTAGCCGCCCTTCACGTTATGTAATCTGGTAATTGCTGTTCTTTTCGCTGGATAGAGACAATGTTGTGAGCGAAACTCGTTTTCGGTAGAGGTGTGTACATTTCCGTTGACCTAAAATAAGCTCAAATGTCCCACAGTTTTGTACCCATTGCAAAATCTGTTTGAATAAAATGGCAGTTTAAACTCAGGTGCCTAAGCGTGGTATACTAAATCAGTTTCCTGGTCCTCACCTTGTGCACCTTGACATTTATGCGGCTGGACACATGCGTATTTTTACAGGTAGTGTAAATTGTTGGGATTTTTGGGGGGGCAAGGTTAATCCATTTTATCATGCAACAACAATGACGAGGGAGGGGAGGTGTGTCTAGCTTGAGAAAATGCAGTTTAATCAAACTTACACCTAATTGCAACATTCAAGAGATGAGGGGTGGCAGTATCTTTAAAATAATCCCTCACTGTGTTACCTGTAGGCTTTAAAAATTCCATGACTTGCCAGGCCTGGAAAAAGAAGATCTATAATTCCAGGACTTCCCATGTGTACCCATGCAAACCCTGATCAGTGTTGCTTAAT
>JAHPZR010039448.1:0-2500 GCA_019787425.1 Platygyra sinensis | reverse complement strand
CAATCTTTTGAGTTGAGTCGAGAGTTTAGACAACGGCGAATTTTGCAGCAAACGACAGGTTTCTTTTGCAGGTTGCAGGTCACAGGTCACAGGTCACAGGTCACAGGTCACAGGTCACAGGTCACAGGTCACAGGTCACAGGTCACAGGTCATAGGTCACAAGTCACAGGTAACATTAAAATCAAAAAAGCAATCAGTAATACTGGCGATGCGAGGATTACCCGAGATTCCCAGGAGGTTTATCGATATTTCCATGCAACATATATTTCATTGGTTAATTTTAATGAAAAATTTCTAGGGGTGATATATGTACTAACTGGGTTGAAATATAGCTTTCACACATGCAGTGTTACATATATTTTATCGTTGTAAGATAATTTACTATGTTAGCAAATTTAACTGTTTTATTTATATCTTTTTTAAAATCTTTACAACGAGTATGCACTAATGTTTCCAAATTCTAACATGACTTCAAGGTTTTTTGGTTGAGATTTCATATTTGGTTTTTGCTTTGTCGTAAGTTTCGTAGATCTGGATATCAAAGGCACTGGAATGTTCACAAATGCTCAATGTTTTTTAACCGACGCCTGGAAGCCACGTTAGAATATTGATTAATCAAACTACTACTTCAAACTACTGTATCTTTATAAAAAGGAACACAAGAGCGACACGGCCACTATTATAAATTTCAAGATCACTTTCCTGGGTGAAAACTGGCATTTTCCATGGTTAGTCCTCGGTATGTCATTATTGATTTAAGTTGCAAACTGTTGCAGAAACCCAACATATCTGTTCAGAGCGTGATTGCATGGTTTGCATAAATTACCAACAACCAAAGGAGGGGGGCATGGGTGGGTTCTGAACACCGCAACACCGCAAAAAAAATTAACGAACACCGCATCACCGCAAGAAAAGTCAACGAAACACCGTCACCGCAAATCCGCAACACGTATTTTTAGCGCCATGATTCGTTCATCTACACTTAAAATAATACTTTTATACCTCAACAATATTCCACAAAATAAACACATCACAACGCTTTTCATTGCCAACACGTCGATACTGCTGATGCCTGTATTAAATCATTTAGTTTTCTTGTTCTTGAGAAGAAAAAGGAAAAGAGAAGAGGCCTTCACCCCAGATCCCTCTCTTCTTTTTCTTAGTTCACACCCACTGACTGGAGGTGACTGGAGCCCTATATCTTGACTGAAAGTATTGCTTTCCGGAGCTAGCAAGTAGCCTGCAACAGGCTCACCTTTGAGTTACACGAGCGAGAGGCGAAGACCACAGTGATCCGCGCGAAGGAGGCTATTGAAGAGGCGCCTAGCTAGCTGCGTTGTCGTTCGATAGAAAAAAAATAATAGAAGATCAAGAAAGTCGCAGGACCTTCCAGCGGGTATAGGCTAGGCTTTTGTACATTATGCTAGCATTTTTTCGGGCATTTTAGTGAGGCAAAAGCATTGAGCATTATTCGAGCATTGCAGTGGCATTTTCCCAGAAAATTAATATTTTTTCCCACAGAATATAGAAAAAATCATTGTCATTATTATTTATGTGAAAATGAAGACTTTTACTTAACCTGTTCACCCAAGTGTCATCGAAAGGGGAAAAAGGATTAACAGAGCAACAGATCATTCAGAAAAATATCTTTTGGTGTATTAAACTTTTACATACGTTGTTGTTAACTTTTTATATTACGTATACGTTTTTGTTAAGCACTTTGAACTGTTAATTGTGTTGAGACGTTAAAATTATGAAAATTTAAAACCCCCATGTATGAGCATTAACCGAGCATTTTAGTGGCATTTTTGTGGCAAACCGAGCAGTTTAGTGGAAAAAAAATTGGAGCATTAAGGTGGAGCATTTTAGTGGGGAAATAAAAGCATAATGTACAAAAGCCTAGTATAGGCCGGTAACAAAATGACCTCTGGACTACCCTAGACTGTAAGTTAAGTCACTCAGATATAAAGAATGGCAACGAGCAAAGGAAAAAAAAAATAGTTAACGTGTGTAAGTTACAGACTTACCAAATGCGCTGCCTTAGCTTAGACAGGTTTCTTTCTCCGGCCTGCCGACGCGACATCTAAATATATTTTGTGGCCGGTAGTTTTCGCCACCTTTTCCTTTTTTCGTAGAAAAAAGTTCCGTAGTCAATAATACATTACATTAGGCCTTGGCGATTGCAAAATTTCCAGGATTGTTTCTGTCCTCGCTCCTCCACGTGTCTCACGAAGCAGAGGAAGCCAAAGCTTGACAGACAGTGTTGATCTGCATTTTGTTACAAATTAGTAACCTCGATGGTACATGTTTGTCATGAATTAGCACAGATTAACGAAGTCTACCCTCTAAATTTATGCCAAATTTAGGTTTGGAAAAGGTCAAACAAGAAGCCCCAGCACCGCAGGTAATTTCATTTCACCGAACACCGCAACGAAAATAACACAAACATCGCACACCGTAGGGTTTGAGATCACCGCAACACCGCAAGTTGAGATTTTTT
>JAHPZR010039444.1:0-11316 GCA_019787425.1 Platygyra sinensis | reverse complement strand
ATGTCACCTATGAAAATGTCATTTTAATTATTCTTATTTTCGTTAACCAAATCGTCACCCAACTAGTTTAGCTTTAAAGTTATTTTGGGTATCCAGTTACTGACACTGTAAAAGTTTTAGTGCAGTGCAAATAAAAGTTGCTGTTGTTGTTATTGCTGCATAATTTGCAAATAAAACTGATAAGCTAGCAGTTTTTGTAAAGCATGACTTTTTAACTATTAAGTTTCTTACCTTCAGAAACATTGAGAATATGAACCCCTGCTGTTCATTTAACTTGGTGTTTTCGTTGATAAGCGAGCTGTCGTGCTTGTTCAGTTCACATGTTCCTCTGCCATCCTCCTGGGAAGACGCCTTGAAGTTTGTGGAACTGCACCATGCGTTTCTCAAACACGACTGGCTGCATGACATCAAACTTGGAGACTCGAACCATTTAACAACGTGCCCTGTAAGCCGCTTATTTTCCCGCGTTACGAAGTAGCCTGAATGAGATGTGAAATCTTCGTCGGCAGCGAAAACCCTGCCGTATATGGTCCAATGAAGGACGTAAAATAACAGAGCATGTTTGGTTTCCATTACTGACAAGACTTAAAGGAATAGCGGATTCTAATCAAACATGAATACAATTTGCTGATGGTGGTACGATGCTACGATTGGCCATTTAAGTTTGATAATAATCGAATTCCTCAACCACGCAAATAGCTAATGCGCCAGTGGGTGGGCTATTTATTATTCAGTCATGTTGTGTAACAACCTACCAATACTTACTGAAATGTATAGTATATGTGTGAAGAGAGCAAACAGCGAACTTCTTTGGTGGCCAAAACACTTTAATTTTTTAATAGACGTCTCGCACTGCACGTACAGGATTAAAAATACTTGGAACCTAAGATATTTATCTTTAAATGGAATTAAAATCTGTATAACCACAGCAACAAACCGATGAGAGTGCCGGATTTTAAGTAGACCTGAATCAAAATTTTAGAATACAAAAAAAACGGCACACTGATCCCAACGGCGGATATCATGATGACCAAAATTGAATGCAAAGGACTAAAGAACTAATTATTTTTCATTATTATTATTTCGTCCTTTATTTCGTTTTATTTAATTTTGGTCATATCCGCCGTTGGTATCAGTGTGCCGTCTATTTTTTATATTTATTTTTACTTCAATTTCCTGTCTTTAAGTGGTAACGAATGTTTTTTATCTTTTTTTCTTTTTGTTTGACTTACCTTCACATGCCAACAATGATAACCGAGCATATGTCGACAGGCTTTCCCGCATGGAAAAATAGAAATTAAAATACGTATTTTGACGCTAGTCGACATTCAGTCGCCAGTAATTAATTGTTTGAATTAATATTACAACACGTAGTGTCTAGCCTGTTTTTTTATCTCATCTTCCACGGGTATAACGGTTTCGTAGAAGTATCGCTGCATGGCTTGCCGATGTTGCAAGAAAATGTAGTCTCTTCCTAGGACTAAATTTAATGTATCAGCCGAACTGCCAAATCATTTTGTAGCAGGTGGTCAACGGGTCGTAATATAAAGGCTTCTTTAAGTTTTAGAGCTCCGCTATACACGCAATGCAACATTTTCATCTATCTAACTTATTTAAAAATCCTTATGAATTTTTGGACCAGATTTCGCATAGCCAGTATGTGTCATTTACCAATGCGCCCACGTACTTCCAGATGCCGGTAACTTATGATTCAGGTTTTGCTACCGGTTTGTTGCTTGACTATCTCTCACATAGAGCGGAATTCATTTAGCAATTATTCAACTGATAATGTGAACTACATTCAAGGAAAAAAAAAGTACCTAGAAAGTCGCAAACGAAAACTAGTATCTAAATGCAAACACTTGTTATGAGAAAATTCGCCGTTATTTGGTCATTTGTTTATTATTTGGAAGATTATAGGAAAGCCAACGGTAAAAAAACACTTTCAGTACCGATTCTTTGCACACCTGTACGTGTGCAACGTCGATCGTTTCCACTAACTTTCATTCAGTAGACAAACAATTCATTATCTTGTCCTTTTGAGTTTCCCTTCCGTATCAGCTTCCGCGGAAGCGAACCATAGTCTTCCAGCTGAACTATTTTTCAGTGATAAAGTTCTATTAGTTTTATTCCTGTGATAATTTCCCTTTGCTATTATTAGTCACATCAATTTCCGGAAATAAGTTTGTTCTATCTTAGTTTGTTATCTAAGTTTGTTCTATCTTAATTTCAACCTGTCAATTGTAATCTTAGCCATCTACTTTTTAATTTGGAAACTTCGAACATTGTTAATTAGAATACCCTATTTTATTTGACGTCCTTTCGACTCGTATTGTTTCTTAGAAGTTACATAGTCAAATTGCAAACACTTGGCGTGTAAAGGATAATATAGTGCGTTTGTAAAGCTTTTTGAATTACATCGTCGATTACCATCCTCGACGCTAGGTAATGCAGAATAAATTACTTTCTGACCAATCACAACTGAATGAAACTCTTCGCTTCCATCAAATTCATCAAAAGCTTACACGTGTAAGCTTATATACGTATGTGAGGTTTTCTGAAAATTACAAAGCAAAGGCATTGGGTCCAAATGTTTTGTTTTGAATAGCGAAGGCGAAATCTAACTTACCGAACTGTTTGCTTCTAAAGGAATGGCACAATAACTTCATAATAAACTCCTCCGACAAAAAAACCGCTCGCTCAAAAAACACACAGCGATCAAAGTTCAATGTTCACGTCACGTGTTAAGCAAAAATTATACCAAGGGGAGTCGGGAGGGACACCAAGTTATGTCTCTTGCTTGACGTCCGTACTGAAGACCAAAGAAGTAGATCCTCGAGTACCAGGAAATAGTGACGAGATTCCGTTCCCGCAGGCAAGCAGTGCACTCCAGAGTTGGATTCCTCGAGTTGTCAGTCCAAGTGTCCGTTCATTCAGATATTTACAGTGTTTGCAGCAAGAAAATCTACCGTCACACACTTGAAGTTGTAGCTGACTTTGTTGAAGAAAAAAGTGCAAATTTTAGTTAAGATCCCCCCCCCCCCTCCCCCCACGCTTAATCATGGTGAATTTTTATCGTGGAGTACTAAGTGCGCGCGCTAGTTTCAATTCAGTATTTTCTCGCAAAAACTGCATTCAAGCAAAAGTGGTCAATCATGTTGGTGTTTTATCACGAATAAATCCATGTGACTTGTTCGAAGATAATAGCGATATTTCCGATTCTACATCACCAGGAGTGACAGGATCGAAGTAAAAAGTTCAAAACACCGGTCATCCTTATTAATTCTATATCAACTTCTTGGAAGTCAGTATCTGAAATCCTCCTCCGCTATGTCCAGGAAATGAGAAAAAAAGGAGAAACCATCTCTACAAAATATAGCTTGCTGTTGAAGAATTCCTTAGTACCACCTACTGCTGAAGCTAAAATCGTAAGACATGGTTTCACTCCTGAAACCGTCCAAAAAGTGTATGAATTACGCTTCCAGATCAAGCATGACATTAAAATTACAATGTTTCAATATAAAATTATACACAACATTCTCGCAACTAAAACGTCTCTTTTCAGAGCCAATCTTTCTGACAACGATGTATGCCCTCAATGCTTAGCCGAGCACACTCCCTAAATCATATGTTCTTACGCTGCTCTTACGTTGTAGCCTTTTGGAAGACCTTTCAAAACTGGTGGACAAATAAAACGAGAGAGAAATTAACATTATCCAATATAATAGTATGATTTTATACGGTGTTTTTGACAAATCGGAACATAGTTACTCTTTGAACCACAGTGTGTTCTTTTAATTGCGAGATTTTCCATATACTATAGCTGCCTACACGACGAAAAGCTCTCTTTCGACAGTTTTCTCATATTCTTGAAAGAAAAATTAAACATACAGAAAGAAATAGCTTTTAAAAACAAGTCTATGACTGCTTTCCAAAAGTACTTTCAACATATTATTGGATAGGCATTGATAACGCGTTTTCTTTGTTTTTGTTAAGTAAGTAAATGTTGTAAATAGTGTAGCTTTAGCTATGTATACTGCATGACGTCATGAGTCTTAACTATCATATTGTACTGTAAGTAAGTTTTGTATTAATTGTTTTCCTCTTTTATTTTCTTTCTCTTTTATCCTATGTATATTAGGATGGTAACTTAATAAATAAATAAATAAATAAATAAATAATGATAATAAAAAAATCGAAGTAAGTCTTTGGACTATTAACGACAAAAATTCCGATAAATGGCGTTCCGAGTGGGGTAATTTAGGAGCTAAGGTAGATTCACATGAAGCAAAGTGTTTGTTCAGGATGGAAGGTAGTTTCCGCGGATCATGGATTAAACGACCACTATTTTCATCCTGTAAGGCAGAATTTTTTCTCCTACCAGTGAAAAGAGGAAAAAGTGGCCCGCTCAATACCTTAAGTTAACCGTATACCTTCAGATCGGCAATTTTCTTCAAATTTCGATTTTTCGGTTTAAGTAATGATCCAAATGAAATCTCTACTGATATAAAAAAGAAATCATTGGAAAAGATTAAATATTGGCAGAGGAATGGCGGTTTTAAGTTTTGGCCGGAAGTAAAAATTACCCGACTGATTGACTTGTTTAGTGCTGTTTTCTCGAATCAATTTTTCCACTTGAAGTGGACACTGTAAAGAGCTAAAACTCATAGGGAATTTGTCCGATTGCCGCCAAAATTTTGAGAATGGGTAGATTAACACCTAAACTACAAAATCGTGTCTGCGAATTTTTTTCTTTACAAATATTTCTTAAATGAGAGGGGTTTTGTACAATCCCTTCACATTTTTCTAATACTATTTCGAAAGCGTTCCATAACTTTTCACTGTAACTGATTATGGCAAAACGCAGACAAGGTTTCTTTAGCGCTTTGGGTCCGGAAACTGAGTAACAAATTGAATTAGCGAAAAACAAAATTCGCTTTGACTTATAGCTTTGAAAAGGTGCTTCGGAAGCTTGCATTTAGAAGTCGTGAAAAATTCGACAATTCATTTTATTTCAAAATTATTGGTATCTCTGTAAGCTTTAATTTGATATAGGGGTTTAGCTATCTACAGTTTAAACCGGACGCGCTACATTGCTTGCACGCGAGACACCCCTGAAGGTATACGGTAACCTTGAGCGGTTCTATATGCTAGATCAAGCTGTACTATGCATTGATGTCAGCGATGGCTAGTTCACGTAGAATCCAAATTCCAAGTTCACAACGCCATAAATATTTTATCAAGGAGATACCACAAGGTTTCTTGCCGTAGTGACATGTCTTAGTGTATCTACTTTTAGGCTGTGTTGGTTTGACGGGAATAGGATGCTCCACTTGATCCATTTTTGCGTGTCTCATCGAGCTGTATGAAACGGTTGTTATTAAGCCTCGCTGAGTTCTTGGTTCGAGCTCAATGTTTATAAAAATCGTTTTGGCACATTTTGAAGACAAAATTTAAGTAACGGTGTTGTTTGTTTTGGGCAGAGATTTTTTGTTCTTGTTCAATTAATTTTCAAAGATATGTTAAATCTTGGTGTTGACAATGGCCGCCACGAGCGTCCACTCGGGTGAACCGAAAATGCCATTAAAACGCGAAAAATTTAATAGAACGGATTGTGGTTTTAGGATATACATTATGACATGAATTTCTTGAAGCCCCTAAGAAATGAGCGTAATCTATATTTCAAACCATATAGACCGGTCCGTTCTTACAGGGATTGCCTCTTATAATCCTGATTACCGGTAAAAGGTGACAAAGATAAACGCGCTCAATTATGTATCACTTTCTCCTTATCCCCTAGTTTATCTTCCAATTCTTCGACAAACAATGGCTTGATGATCTTTCTTTGAAAATTTCCTGTTCTTGCTCGCCTAAGGTGGGCGTGTTGCTTCCGGCCATGTTACCACGACGACAGCGTCAGCAACAGCGTCTCCGCTGGGCATTGCAGAAAAACCAGTAAACAAACAACCTAGTAAACACAATCGTCCACTGTTATACTAAGTGTCGTGCATCTTTAGAGGGAGTTTTTTGACAGATTTTGGTAATTTTACGAAGTCTCTCCAGCGAGATTCACACCTATGGAAATTTTTACAAGTGTTAGGTTTTTGCCCATCAGTTAACACGACAACCGGCAACGCGGCGACAACGCGGTGATTTTTAAACAAGAAAATGATTAAAACAACAAGCTTAAACTTAACGATCACGAATTACGCAGATGGCTACCACCAAATCATTACTTGTTTGAAAATGTCGCTAAAATCATCCTGCAAATTTTCATAGCAAGTGCTCAGGTGAGAGGGTGGACATATCTCTTAGTTACTGGTTCGCCGCTCGTTGTGCAGCAAAAAAGACATCATGCCACAAAAGTATTGACTACAAACATTTCATTAGCGTTTAGTAATTATTAACTTGTTTAGGTCTTTGGTCGCAATACTTCTGCACTGAGATTTCTGGATGCCAAACGTCCTAATGACATTCTTTGAAAATTTTTAATTTTTTGAAGAAGCACCACACCAAAATATTTGAAACGTCTTGGGACCCTTGAAAAAATCTTGCCATGCCCTTTCTGGTTGAGCCGAAACTGAAGCGCTTATGTCATTAGTCAATCATCGTGTAGCCATATATTCTGCTTTACTGTAGTCAGGTTCTGAGGGTTCGAGATCGAACGCCCTTTGATAGCAAAGCTTTGTTCATGTATGCGAACCCTGCTGGACTCAGCACACCTGTTACAGATTTTGCAACTCAACATTACACGTTTTTGTTTATCAATTAACACAATGAAAATGTTATTTCATGTAGCAGATGGTTGTCACCAAATCATTAACAGTTTTATTACAACGCAGTAAACTCGAGAATTATAAATAACTCGGCAGTACAGTGCGCTAGTCAGTTGAAATTCCTTGTAGAGAAGAAGAAGGAGAATTTTCTGCTCTGGTCGCTACGCGCCAAAAAGTAAGCGAGATATTGAAACAGATTTAACCCATCAAATCAGTGATAATAATCTTCCTTTGCCGTGTCTCATCGAAAGTCAGAAACTAGATATATTAGAGCTTTGATTATTTTGTTGTCAGGTTGTTCTGTGAAACGTTTGATTCATGCAGATAACCTGAATCTTTACCATTTCGATTTTAAGTAAGGATTGCCTGTTTTTGTCCAATTGGAATTTCAATCCCAATTTTGACGTGGAAAGTAAATCACATTGTTTGAGGCGTAATGTATCAAATACTTCTGTTTTCTTTCTTTAGCTACTGTTGAACAAAATGAACAAGTTTTGGATCGCAGTTCTCTTGATGTTTGTTGTTGCATCTCTGTTGATCAATGACAGGTAAGGTTGAGAAGGAAACGCTGTTGGCGTAGCTAAGGAATATTCCTTCTAAAGAGATTATAGCTACTGACATTAAACTCAACGCGGTATTTATGTCCCTTACAAAATATCAAGGTTTAGTAAATTCTCAGCTCCGACTATTGCATTTCTAGCTTTTTGATTGGCTAAAAAACTCCGACTATGAGCCAATAGTCCGAGTTTTACGTCATCTGGAAAATAGTGCGCCAAGTTTAAAATATTTCGCTTTGTAAAATTGTGGAAATAAAAATCGGCGGCAAAACCGGGTTTGAGAATTTACTAAAACAATTATTCCATTCGCCCTTGTTGGATATGAAGTGATTATAACCAACTCGCGCTACGCGCTCGTTGGTTATTCTATCACTTCATATCCAACGCGGGCTCATGGAATAATTGTTATATATTTGTTTTCCCCTGAAGGTGATGAAAGGCGATTTCTGATCTGTTCATGAAAGATTCGAATTCTCTTTCAACCAAAATAATATATCAAAGAATTCAATCATTTATTTTTCCTGCTTTGGATTTTTGTTTTGTTTTTGTTTTTGTTCTTCTTTTAAGTGACGCTTGGCGAAGACGGCGCCGTCGTCGTCGTCGTGGTAAGATGGACGAAAACGAGACGCCAGCCGCAGAAGTTCAAGAGCGGCAGGATACTCACAGAGAAGCCAAACAAAAGATTTTTGAGGCTTTCTTGGACAAAGAATCGGAAGATGAACAAGAGGATTATGACCTTAACCCCAAACACGCCGTGTAAAGTGCTTTCAATGAAGTCTTAACTTTTGAGCTTGTATACCTTTGCCACTTTTTAATAATGATTAAATGTTGTACTTTTGCACCTTATACTGAACTTGTTTCTTCTTTATCTTTATTTAGTATCTTAAAAAGTCAAAATGGTAACGGGTGGCAGTAAGTATTAGGAAAGCCTCTTGACAAGCCCCCTCCCCACCGAATCTCAAGTGCAAAAATCCTTCCGATTACAACCCCCACTGCACCCCCTCAAAAGAAACCTATTTCAGCTGGGGTCATGTTAACCTCCAACTTTTTTTAACCTAAAACTTATTTCCAGTATACCTTCGCTCCCAATTTAGCTAAGACAAGGTATTACACTGCATCACTCCGTTACGCACTCAATTTGTAAGTATTCTAACCCCAACAATAGCTACAAAACAAAGAAAAATTTCACAGGTTTTTACCCCAAGGTAAACCCAAATGAATGTATTCATCATTTTCACTGGAGAATCGAAAATCTCTCTTCCATGGAATATTTGAGAATGAACAAGTGTGCGAGATTTGTCATGACTATGGATGCACTTCGGATGCACTTCAAGCAAGTACATTTCGTCCGAGTGCTCTCGAAGCAAGAGGAATACATCTCTTCTCGATCCCCCCGCCATTTTGCATTCTCGACCCCAGCGCTAATGATCATTTTGTTCCAAAAAGATCAAAACAAGCAGTGTATACATGACAAAAATAGAAAGAGCGAAGAACTCTGGGAAGAAAATAATTTATATAATGTATTTGTACTGTATGTATTATAGTCGCTACAAAACGTTCCACGTATGAAGAGGGGGTGAATAGGGGCATGTAAATCCGCCGATCCGCTAAAATTAATGGCTGAATCCGTCGATCCGCTCAAAAAATCAACTAAATCCGAATCCGCAAATTGTTTGCCGCGTTAGATGATAGGCGAGATACAAAGCGACTTTAATTTGGTTGCTGGAGTTGCCTTGAATTCGCGATATTGTGTTCAGCGTTGAGGATGACTACATGTGTACACTGAACGAAATATTTATGTAACCAACGGCTGTATCAAAAACAAAATCTTGCACATACTGAGAAAAAGGAGCAAACTATGCCACGTCAAGCTCAAGTTGCCTCACTATTTCTAGTCATTTTCTCCACTGCATGACATCAGGCACATAGAAGAGAGAAATGAAATTTTCGGGGGAACGTTGAGATCCACGATCCCAACTTCTTAACAACCATAATCCAAAATCCGGGCCCAAAAAAGTGGATAAAACCGCGATCTGCTGTGATCATAGGATCCGCAGATCCATTAAAATTTCGCTCTGAATCCAGAATCCGGGCTAAAATATTTACCAAATCCGCCGATCCGTAGACCTATTCACCCCCCTCAGTCTATGAACTGAAGTCGATCTTTTGCCGTTCTATTAGACAAGCCGTATAGATACAGCGGCAGGTCCACCCAAGTATTTTTCGCTCTTTGTTTTTCATTTTCTAAATCTGTCGAGCCTAATTGATTCAAATTAACGTCGACCTTGACATGAACGAATTGAGCTAAGACTTTCACTTCCTGTCAATGACTGAACCATTTTATCACCCACTTCGACAGGGATATACAGTGAAAATTCTGATAATCATCGCTAGGTTTCAGTTATATTGGGCTGGGTCCCAGGCTGGGTTTTAGTTCTGTTTTTTGGTGAGTGAATTTCGACAAAATGAGCGAAAGTCTGGTCGGCAGTGTATGGTCCCCGGAGTTTTATAGCATTTGGCAGACTGCATATTACGCAATGTTAAACTAATACTCCGAATTTGCATGTCTGGTATAGGAGCTAACCGTAAGTAGGCCTGAGCGTAATTCACAGTCTAACCGGAGGGTTTAAGTCGTCCACAGTCTGTAGTCAGCAATGTCACGTGGACCAAAAGCACTGCGCCCCGTCTGTGGACCGACAACCGCGTCCTTCAGTGGGTCAAGTGCAAGGTTTTTGATGCCCCATTAGGGAGACTTAACGCTCGACCAACGAAATGCACGACGACGACGTTCGTAACCCAAGGAGGATTCAGTCGAGGGTTTCGTTCTCGGCGGGAAAAAGGAAAGTTAAGCAGTGTGATGTTTTGAGGAGAGGACGAGTTTTGATTCTCCGACTAGTTGCTCTCGCTATGGCTTTCAAAAACGTCCAAAACTGCTTCTAATTAATCACAACGATGGCTTTATCGATGATGATGAATTTGTTGTTCTGTACGACCTCGAATTTCCGTATGATTCGTACGCGCCTTTTGACCTGAAAGAGTTCGATGCGTCCGAGAGTTTTGCAGAGTTTCGCTTTGGAAAACGAGATATACGAATTCTGAAAGAAGTTTTGCAAATCCCTGACATGATTACCTGCAGTCAGCGCTCTTTTTGTGATGGACTAGACGGTCTCTCTATGCTGTTAAAGCGACTTTCATTCCTATGCAAATATGGAGACAAGATCCATAGGTTCGCTAAACTGGTTCTTCCTCGCCGGCCATGGTTTCGGATCCTTCTGAAAGAGAAGTAATTTTAGTTTGTTGAAATTCGCTAAACTTTTAAACTTTTGACTTCCGATGGTCCACAAATAATGCAAAAAACAATCATTACAACAGATGGTGGAGATGGATGTTTATCAGCATGTAAAAGTTTAGTTATTTACTTACGTTTTCACCAGAACGAAATTCTGCTGAGATTCAGTCGTCGACGAAGGCTGGACGACGTTTTGACAACATCGCACATGCGCAGAACCCTCGCGCGGGAAAATTTTACTTCCGCCCGTCGTCGTCGTGCCATTTTCGGGGTGTGTCGATGGCTATAAGTTCCCTATAAGAAGCAGGGGGGCGATTTCCGTTTAATTTTTGGCCCACTTGATCCATCTAAATAGCCCATATCCAATTCTTTTGAATTCCTCTATATATCATCTATTCCGATTCGTTTTACTCAATATGCAGTATTACCAAAAACGACATCACAATCCCACTGGTTCAGTTTTTTCAGTTTGGATTTATGTTTGAGGAAAACTACACAGGTTCCTCCGTGATGTTCATCGTTTTTCGTGGAAAGCTCCATTTGTCACAATGGTTTTCCGTTCAGACACGAAAACGAAAAGGCGGCCCTTTTCAAATTCGTCCGGTTTAGGAAGAGTCGTTTTGACTTTTTTCCGAAAAAGCTCCGTTTTCGTTTTACGGGACGGCGGTTTCCTGACGCGATGAGAGTAGCTGGG
>JAHPZR010039443.1:10000-15107 GCA_019787425.1 Platygyra sinensis | reverse complement strand
TGGATAAAGTTAAGGGTTATTTTTGTCATTTTTCTTTATCAGTTATCAACTGCACGTCCCTGACGATAGACCCAGCAGGTCCACTGCGCATGATCAGTTGTGATAATCATTATGGAGCACAGTGTAACTTTTCTTGTGCAATTGGCTATCGTTTGATTGGCTCGTCAACAGTCACGTGTGTTGCCCCTGGCAACCTACATCCTGGAGTTTGGAACAACAGAATACCCACATGAGAAGATAAACTAGAAAATGTGACATCTTTTATGATTAGGTTAAAACTAAAATGGTCTTACGAAATTTCACCTAACACAACTATACTCATGCCTTTATAAAGTGGCTTGCTTCATTACCGGTGTTTTGTGTGGCGCCAAATCATAATAGAAGCCGCTATCATCATTAAATAAACACAATATTTTTAAAATACTTTAACTACTGTATCAATATCATTTCACATTGTAGCGATCACGTGTCCGACGTTGCCCGCACTGTCCAATGGTACGAGACTAGGATGTCCAGACAATGCAACAATGTATTATAATACTGTCTGCCAGTTTTCTTGTAATGATGGCTATATAGGGTCTGGTTCTCAAGTAAGGAGATGTCAACGCAATGGAACTTGGAGTGGACAAGACTTCACTTGTCAAGGTATGTAATATATGTTTATTTCATAAACACTTGTGAAATACCAGGATTTCTCCTTTTACTGAAAAATAATATCTTCATCACACGCAGTGAACATACTATTTTTATCTTTCACATGTGAGGATATTGATGTTGCCATAGTTACTAAAATGATCACCATTGCTATAGTTAAATAATCCCTTAAAAAGTACTTAGATATGTTGTTGTATGATCGAAACATCATCGACGCCTCTTCGGAAATCTTCGGTAATCTTCGGAAAATGTCCGAAAAAAGTTCGGAAACGTTCGCTTTACCTTCGGAACAAATTTGGAAAACCTTCGGAAATCTTTGGAACATCGTCAAAAACGTCATCATTAGTATGTTTATGTAATAAACAGAATATTACGTGCCCGCTTGTGGATATGAATTTTATCTTCTCGTGTTCAACTTGACATCTCACTCGTTCGCTGCGCCCATTCGTGAGATATCGAGTTGAACACTCGAAGATAAATTTCATATCCACGCGCGGTCATGTAATACCCTCTATTTAAATCACGATCTAGGGATTCCCACACCAAAAGGAAGGGGGTACCTGTCGTACCCTACTAGTATAATTTTTTGTGGTTTGGTCTCAAAGTGAAATTTAGAAGTGAGAGATATTTAGCTATGAAGAACAACACAGAACTTTACTTTCAGGCTAGACGGCAGCCGTATATAAAATTCATATCAGAAACTTAATTAATTGATAGCATCCAGTCTTATTGTTATTTAAATTGATATTACTAATATTAGCTGTTGTTAAGAATATGTAATTCCGTTTTGCTTTTGAACCTCACAAGGTTATAATAAAAAGTGGAAAAGTGAAAAATAGGCCTTTTAGTATAGGTATTCACACGGTTTCGAGTTCAATTTGGAATTAATATGGACAAGTGAGTTTTCCAAGAAGCTGAAGTTGCACGAGTCGCTTTACTTGTTGATAATATAAACATGAAAAAATTCGAGTGGAGGAAGTGCAGGAAGATCTTTCTTGAAGCCATTTTTCAAGTTTCCGTACAAAAATTTTTGGCATAGTTTGACATGACATCATTAGCTTAGAAAATTTCTCATTGTCTTTAAGCCAATCATAATCCACAATTACGATGTGGAATTTGCACCTATGTTACACCTTATGCTCCATTGTTACACTTAAACTGCACTGCTCTCAGTCAATCAGAATCGAGAAATTTTTCATGTATTTTATTACGCGCGATGACGTAGTCAGCCAGCGTCTTAAATTTGGGAGCGCATTCTTTTCGTGTTCTTGGGAGTCAAAAATTGCTTGTTTTTTTAACTTTCCCTTATCCCGAACCTGCCCCGTAAAAATTGTGTGATTTATATTGGCTGCAACTTTGAACCACGTGCAACTCAGCACGTTTTGTTCACATGGAATGCAGGTTTGACAAAATTGAAGACATTTTTTCAGAGTTTTGGAAGCTTGGTGTCATTGCGACTTCAGAAAGATGGAGGCGCTAAAAGTAAACACATTATTTGGACGACCCTATCGCACTGGAACACAGGCGGCTCAACCTCTCGTTGTGAGGAGTTATTATTTATTTATTTATTTATTTATTTATTTATTTAATCTTTATGCGAACGTTCGGCTTGTGAAACATGAACGTGGTATAGTTGCCGCCTTCTTCTACTGTTACATAACAACCGAGTTTCATTACGCGAAACTTGACTCTCTCCTTTCAGTTCAGCATATGGAGATAATTTGCACCGGTGTTACACTTTTTGCACTGGTGTTACACTTGGACTACACTGCTCTCAGCCAATCGGAATCCAGTAATTTTTTCATGTGTATTATTAGGTTTATTATATAAAAATCAGTTATATACCGAGTGGTACCAAATTGATGGCAACGATATGATATCCTCACAAGTGAAGATATCGATGATTTCACTGATATCAGGTTTGTCTCTTAAATTGTACGTAATTCGTTGGTGTATCATCGAAACATTTTCGGGTCTCCCTCGAAAGTCTTCGGCAATCTTCGGAAAATTTCGGAAATTCTCGGAAAATGTTTGGGAACGTTCGACTGGACTTCGGAAAAATTTTGGGAAATCTTTGGAAATCTTCGGAAAATAGTAAGAAGTCTTTGGAAAATCATCAAAAACGCCGTCATCAGTATGTTTATACAATAAAGAAAACATTACACGTTAGCTCGAATTTCATGTTCGAGTGGCAAAAACAATATTGGTCTTGCCACTCAAACATAAAATTCATATCTTCTTGCCACCGTGTATAATCTTCTTTATCTCTTAGGGTGTTTAGCCTAAAGGTTCACGGCGGCAGCTTTTGGGGTACCTTTTAGGGTATTGGGCAAAAGACACCACAGGAGATTGTGTTGCTGTAGAATTGGTATCGCTTAGAGGTGAACAAAATTTTAAGCCACGCCCACAAAACAGGATCGTGGTTCCTCTTAGGGGTTGTTTTTGAAGATTTCCGAAGAACACCCTGTCCATTGTTGCTGGGGATTAGAAAGTCCCTTCCGAGCTCCTCCGGGAGTACTGACTACAGCTGCTGGCTCTTGGAGTTAGAGGATAAAAACAGCAGACATTTTTATGGGCCAAATACGAGCGGAAAGGTGGTGACCTGTTCTGGTACCAAGATCTCGAAACATGAAAATGTCTATTGCAATTAAATCATTAAATTATTACTCTTTGAGCAGTTTATAGAGATGTTGTGTTAATATGCAGATAAAACTATATCAAAGATGAGATGACCTGCAATTAAAGTAATATTTTTGCTGTTAGTGGATGGGTGTAAAAACTACAAAATCCTAAATGGAGTAGATCGCGCTCGAGGATACACATTGCCGTCGGAACAGAGATGTGATAGTGACATGGAACTAAGTTGGTACCGCTTCCAAGGACTTGCCGGGGATCAAATGGCAGACACATGCGTTTCCATGCTTCGCTGCGGTACTGTAGCTTCAGGGTGGCTTTCTGGTGCACACCCGACAGTCGCCGATGGTGCGGTGGTTCGTAAAGTCTGTTACAACTGGTTATCGTGTTGCGGTCATAGTGACCACATTAAAGTACGGAACTGTGGCGCTTTCTTCGTGTATGAATTAAAGAAGCCACCTTCGTGCAATATGCGGTATTGTGGCAACGGAAGTGCACGTAGGTTGCTTTGTTGGCTCCTTTTAAGTGCTTGTCTTTTCAAGTGTCTATATTCGTTTTGCTTTATTGAGTCTACAGGAGAGCGTGATATAGAAATCGAAAAAAAATGTATATCGTTTTTTCTTTTTTTTTTTTTTTTTCACCACGTTTTATCCACCTGAAAGCGTAAAATTTCACTTCCGGTTGGGTCAAAAACTGCGGGGATTAGGATCTGCGACTAGGTAGGCTGTCGTTAAAAAAACGTACGTCGAAGACCAAGTGTAATTCCAATATTGTTTCAAAATTGCAAACTTTTAAGAGAGATAATAAACGTCGTTCTTGTTCAAGGTTCTAAGCCCCGCGGTATCTTATCCAACCGGAAAGGAAATTTCGAATTTTCAGTTGACTAAAACACGGTGAACAAAAAACAGTATTTCTTTTTTTTTTTTTGCTTCAAATTTTCATATCGTTATCTCATGAAGATTCCATAAAGCAAACAAAATATATCTGTCACTTTAAGGGCTTCAACCACAAAACGCGATGATGTTCAAGTATGGTTAGGGAAAAAGTTTGAGGAAGAACAATTACCTTCTTACTCCTTTACGATCTTTTAAATGTGAAAACAATCAGAGTCTTCTAATCGGTTACTGTCGTCTCTGTTGAGGCGAGGACGGGAATCGAGATCAGTATTCAAGGAAGACACAATCTCACCTTGGAGCTTGGACAAAAATCACACGAGACCCATATTAGGGGGGAAGTCGGAGGGGGGCTTTTTCATATTTTGCAGAGGCCTTTGATTATCCCTTTGTTACTTCCAGGACTAATATAATCACAGGCCTCCCAAACTCACGATTCGAGGAATCGATCAAATATTAATGATTTATGTACGCGTATCGAGTGAGACGTGACTGACTTACGTGCGCGGTGTTGTGTTACACATAATGGGCCGTTGAGAATTTGAGCGCTCTACAAGGCATTGTATGGAATTTAAAATAACGAAGGATAAAATCGCACAACGAAATAAAATGTTACTTTTTTGGAATAAAACTAAGTAAATGAACTCACCTTGCATTATTTCTGTTGTCCATTTGGCCTATTTCGTCGTTTTGGGGGGTTTTCAGGTGTTTGTCTTAGCTTTCTATAGACGAAGTCAAGGCTGGACACTGCTGTCTCGAAAGACCTGATCCGAGAGGCCGTTTTCTCGCCGAAATTCGAATCCGCTGTTCGATTTTTCCCTCCAACGCAAAGAAGGATAGTCCATTGGTCCTCTTATCCGGTCGGCTTGGAAAAATCTTCAAACTTTCACCTCCAATTCGAACAATTTCTGCTTCACTGCTGGAGG
>JAHPZR010039443.1:0-2500 GCA_019787425.1 Platygyra sinensis | reverse complement strand
CGTCAGTTTTTCATGCGTCTGTCCTGTTATAGACAACGAATTTCGGCCTCGTGGATCCAATTTGTTAAATTGATAAGTTAAGGGAACAGATGTCTATTCACAGAAAAATAACTGGGAGAAAGTGAGGGGGGTGCGACATTGGGCGGCGTCAAAAAACCATCGAAGTAAGGGTTTCAAAAACAAAGTATTCCAAAACAAGCTAGGTCTACATGTAATTGGGTTGGTAAAGGTAACTTTCACGATGGAAACCCTTCACCTAGGAAAGTAGTCCTGTTAAAGGATTCTCCTGTCGATACTTGTAGTCTTTTGTATTGCCAAACTATTAAAGGGCCCTAGTCAGCCTCCGCCATTTTCGATGACATCGAAATTATTCATATAGCATGGTGAAGCGAATTCTTATTGTTTTACTGAAAGCTGTGTTCCTGAAGGTATGTTTAATTATCTTGAGTAGTTTTACAGTGATTTTCTTCGTTTCGACAGGCTCCGAACAAAATATAATAGCCAAATTCTAGCATGTAAACAAAAACAAAAGTGTGGCTGACTAGGGCCCTTTAAAGTAAAGTGAGAAAAGAATGTCTCTTAAAACGTTCTTCGTGATATTCGCATTTGCAGTGTTAAGATCAGTGGATATACGTGAGGTGGCCGGCAAGCTTGGCAAATGAATTAAGTTTTAAGACGCAGTGGGTGTCCGTCTCTTGTTGTGATTTTGTGTTGTTGTTTGTCGTTATGTCCAGCACAAACTCCTATTTAGGTCGAAAAGAAAAGCGCACGGTCCCAAAGCAACAATACGAAAAAATGTCTCCAAACTAAAAGTTGTCTGAATATTACAACGACCCAACGATTTTGCACGTGCGTTACACATGATTGTTATACCTCCCAACTCAAATACGTTGAACGCGTCACGTGTTAAACTCACTAACTCCCTAGGGAAACAGCAACATGAACTTTCGACTCGCACGTGATCAGCTCGTGCTCCTTGAAAGCGCGGCATTTATGAGCCAGCCGGTGTAAAGCAAACGATTTCTTCCCAGTTTTTTTCTAGTTTTGAGTTGGGAGGTATAACAAAACATTTTCACCCTTCGACTTCAATATTTTCCTCGGCTTCGCCTCGGGAAACAGTTAGGGTCTCGGGGAAACAAAACTCCCTGTTTCCCTTGAGGCCAGTCATGAAGTGTTTATTGTTCCGAAAGCAGCGGCCACACTAGGCCAAAGGAACTTGAAAACGCAGCTTTATTTCTACGGTTAGGCTTACCGTCCACACTAATCCGTCACGAAAACGGAGCTTTATTTCTACGGTTAGGCCTACCGTCGACACTAATCCGTCACAAAAACGCAGCTTTATTTCTACGGTTAGGCCTACCGTCCACACTAATCCGTCACAAAAACGCTGCTTTATTTCTACGGTTAAGCCTACCGTCCACACTAATCCGTCACGAAAAACGCAGCTTTATTTCTACGGTTAGGCCTACCGTCCACACTAACCCTTCACAAAAACGCAGCTTTATTTCTACGGTTAGGCCTACTGTCCACACTAATCCGTCACGAAAACCCAGCTTTATTTCTACGGTTAGGCCTACCGTCCACACTAATCCGTCACAAAAACTCAGCTTTATTTCTACGGTTAGGCCTACCGTCCACACTAATCCGTCACGAAAAACGCAGCTTTATTTCTACGGTTAGGCTTACCGTCCACACTAATCCGTCACGAAAACGCAGCTTTATTTCTACGGTTAGGCATACCGTCCACACTAATCCGTCGCGAAGAAAACGGAGGAATTTTAAAACGCCAGCGCTTCGTTTTCGTGTAGACGGCCGGGAAAGCATTTTGAAAAACGATTTCGTCACGATAATGTAATTTCCCTGACCTAGTTTTCCTCAAACACAAAGAGCGTCTTTTAATTGAAATTAGTCTTGACGCAGTGGGTGTCCAGTCTCTTGTAGTTATTTTCTGCTGTTGTTTGTAGTTATTTCCAGCACAAAATCCTACTTTAAGTCGTTTACGTCAATGGTTCAAGTAAGGGAAGTTTCGTGAAAGAAAATAGCCATCTGTCATAAGTGATGAACGTAGCTTCCATTCCGTAGACTGGACTCGTCAGTTTCACGACTATGTGTGTATTCAAGGTAAGCTCCGAGTGACCTCAGTGTTTGATTTGTGCACTCAAGAAATGCATGTGTTAATTCTTTAGCCATTTTCTCTATTCTTCTCCAGTGTGATTTACGCTTCAGGCTTGGTTCATGAGTAACATGCGCTCGAGGACTTAACAACGCAAAGAGACGACTTTGGATATAAGGTTCGGGTTAGTGTACTTATATCATGGTGCTGTGTCACGGCTGTGTTTACTCCGGATCTTATTAAGTTTTGCCAAATGAATCTCAGTGTCGTCGAAGAAATTACTCATTAATTAGGTGGCTGAAACAGCTTCCAGTACTTTCCAAGACTCACAATTTGATGGGTCATTACAACCAACTTTCTACCGGTTGATGCCAAAGTCATGGTATC
>JAHPZR010039442.1:12500-14999 GCA_019787425.1 Platygyra sinensis | reverse complement strand
GCAACAATATGACCTCCTAAAAAAACAAGTCCTGTAATTTTAGCTTCAAGCGCTTATAACTACAAAAACGAGCTCGGTGACCCCCATTTTTTATTATCGAATTGTCAATTCAGCAATGATACAGATTGACAACTTCTTTCAAAGTTTGAAAAAAATTCTACGAAGGGAGGTTTCAGAGCCCACCTAAAATTTCGAAAAATATACAAGCACCTTGTTCCCGCGAGTAGATTGGGTAGTTTGTTGATACCATGACTTTGGCATCAACCGGTAGAAAGTGGTTGTAATGACCCATCAAATTGTGAGTCTTGGAAAGTACTGGAAGCTGTTTTCAGCCACCTTAATTAATGAGTAATTTCTTCGACGACACTGAGATTCATTTGGCAAAACTTAATAAGATCCGGAGTAAACACAGCCGTGACACAGCACCATGATATAAGTACACTAACCCGAACCTTATATCCAAAGTCGTCTCTTTGCGTTGTTAAGTCCTCGAGCGCATGTTACTCATGAACCAAGCCTGAAGCGTAAATCACACTGGAGAAGAATAGAGAAAATGGCTAAAGAATTAACACATGCATTTCTTGAGTGCACAAATCAAACACTGAGGTCACTCGGAGCTTACCTTGAATACACACATAGTCGTGAAACTGACGAGTCCAGTCTACGGAATGGAAGCTACGTTCATCACTTATGACAGATGGCTATTTTCTTTCACGAAACTTCCCTTACTTGAACCATTGACGTAAACGACTTAAAGTAGGATTTTGTGCTGGAAATAACTACAAACAACAGCAGAAAATAACTACAAGAGACTGGACACCCACTGCGTCAAGACTAATTTCAATTAAAAGACGCTCTTTGTGTTTGAGGAAAACTAGGTCAGGGAAATTACATTATCGTGACGAAATCGTTTTTCAAAATGCTTTCCCGGCCGTCTACACGAAAACGAAGCGCTGGCGTTTTAAAATTCCTCCGTTTTCTTCGCGACGGATTAGTGTGGACGGTATGCCTAACCGTAGAAATAAAGCTGCGTTTTCGTGACGGATTAGTGTGGACGGTAAGCCTAACCGTAGAAATAAAGCTGCGTTTTTCGTGACGGATTAGTGTGGACGGTAGGCCTAACCGTAGAAATAAAGCTGAGTTTTTGTGACGGATTAGTGTGGACGGTAGGCCTAACCGTAGAAATAAAGCTGGGTTTTCGTGACGGATTAGTGTGGACAGTAGGCCTAACCGTAGAAATAAAGCTGCGTTTTTGTGAAGGGTTAGTGTGGACGGTAGGCCTAACCGTAGAAATAAAGCTGCGTTTTTCGTGACGGATTAGTGTGGACGGTAGGCTTAACCGTAGAAATAAAGCAGCGTTTTTGTGACGGATTAGTGTGGACGGTAGGCCTAACCGTAGAAATAAAGCTGCGTTTTTGTGACGGATTAGTGTCGACGGTAGGCCTAACCGTAGAAATAAAGCTCCGTTTTCGTGACGGATTAGTGTGGACGGTAAGCCTAACCGTAGAAATAAAGCTGCGTTTTCAAGTTCCTTTGGCCTAGTGTGGCCGCTGCTTTCGGAACAATAAACACTTCATGACTGGCCTCAAGGGAAACAGGGAGTTTTGTTTCCCCGAGACCCTAACTGTTTCCCGAGGCGAAGCCGAGGAAAATATTGAAGTCGAAGGGTGAAAATGTTTTGTTATACCTCCCAACTCAAAACTAGAAAAAAACTGGGAAGAAATCGTTTGCTTTACACCGGCTGGCTCATAAATGCCGCGCTTTCAAGGAGCACGAGCTGATCACGTGCGAGTCGAAAGTTCATGTTGCTGTTTCCCTAGGGAGTTAGTGAGTTTAACACGTGACGCGTTCAACGTATTTGAGTTGGGAGGTATAACAATCATGTGTAACGCACGTGCAAAATCGTTGGGTCGTTGTAATATTCAGACAACTTTTAGTTTGGAGACATTTTTTCGTATTGTTGCTTTGGGACCGTGCGCTTTTCTTTTCGACCTAAATAGGAGTTTGTGCTGGACATAACGACAAACAACAACACAAAATCACAACAAGAGACGGACACCCACTGCGTCTTAAAACTTAATTCATTTGCCAAGCTTGCCGGCCACCTCACGTATATCCACTGATCTTAACACTGCAAATGCGAATATCACGAAGAACGTTTTAAGAGACATTCTTTTCTCACTTTACTTTAAAGGGCCCTAGTCAGCCACACTTTTGTTTTTGTTTACATGCTAGAATTTGGCTATTATATTTTGTTCGGAGCCTGTCGAAACGAAGAAAATCACTGTAAAACTACTCAAGATAATTAAACATACCTTCAGGAACACAGCTTTCAGTAAAACAATAAGAATTCGCTTCACCATGCTATATGAATAATTTCGATGTCATCGAAAATGGCGGAGGCTGACTAGGGCCCTTTAATAGTTTGGCAATACAAAAGACTACAAGTATCGACAGGAGAATCCTTTAACAGGACTACTTTCCTAGGTGAAGGGTTTC
>JAHPZR010039442.1:0-5000 GCA_019787425.1 Platygyra sinensis | reverse complement strand
GTTATCATTAATTTTGATGCGACCAAAGGTTCTAAAAAACATTTTCTTGCTGATAAATGTACTTTTTCACTTGCGTCAATAAATTGAGTACATCTACTGTACACCTTCTAATACTCAGACTCTGTGATTCTGAATGGGAATGGTCCCAACTCAGTTCAAGGTGTGAAGTCACGATAGTGCCTTGACTCAAGCAAAAGGTGATACAATGTATACACATAGCTTGTGCAAAGATGTTTGCATGGCAGCAGAGCCATTAATTTGTGATTCAAGGTACTAACTAACGTACAATTTCAGAAATGTCCTCTACATGTAAATATTGAAAGAGATGAAGATAACCAAGGTTTTTTGCCTACTGTAGCTGAGACGTGCAACTTAAAGGTCACTGTGCTTGAATATGTACGTTTCAGCAAAGTGTCCAAAATTTGTTCGAAAGGAGATAAAAAGTGTTTGAAAATTAGTGTCAGAAATGAAATGCCTGAAATTTTGGCAAGCAAGGTCTTAAAAGTACTGCATTTTCCTGAGAAAATTAACACTTCTTTGATATGTGAAGCAACCATAGCCATTAGCAGCATACTTACACGATGATTAGCCTTGAACCATCCATCCTCACCCTTGTTCTCTTTCCAACAATTTCACTTGGGAAGACCAGATCTTCAAGGATTGCATCATGGACAGCAGTCAAAGTTCGACTATAAAGAATAACATGGTTACCTCAAATGAGTCAATGCCATTATGAGGCTACCTTTGATTTTCTCTTTCCTGAGCAAGTAACATGACAGTAGAACAATTAAATCAAACACGCTCATCTCAGAACACGTTGTCTATCATCAGAGGTCAGACTGGGGCGACAACATAAACTCATCACAGATGTGCTCTGACTCTCATTGTCTAAGAACAAAAATACTCCAGCAAAAATGCAAGAAAAATTCTCGGTACCTTCTGGGCCTTTTTTGCTTTTGGTTTCGGGACTTTCTTGTTTGTCTGGGCAGGATTCTCCTCTGCAGTGAAAACAACAGAAAGGCACTACTACAATGAATTCATTTGTGAAGGTGTAATGGCCTTGTCTGGTTAGTGTGCTTGACTCGAGATCGAGCGTCTTAGCCTAGGTCACTGTGTTGTGATCTTGGGCAAGACACTTGACTCTCACAGTACCTCTCTCCGCACAGGTGTGTAAATGGGTACCGGCAAATATAATGTTGGGGGTAACCCTGCAATGGACTACCATCCCATCCAGGGGAGAGTAGAAATACTCCTCATCACTTCATGCTACAGAAACTGGGATAAGCTCTGGCCTGCATGCAGACTGATCCTTTCCTTGCATTGATTCATATGTTATGTGCTGATTCCGACTGACTTCAGGTGAAACATGTTAAAGGCCCCCCTTTTAATCTCACAGGAACAATCAGAATTTAACTTCTTGTAAGAACAAGTCATAAGAACTCAGGACTTGCTCACTGTTGTCAGCAATGCCAGATTTTCGACTCAAGCAACAAAATAATAGTACATATTTCGGAAACATTTGTAGAAGAAAATACTGTTACTGTATTACAGATTGCCATGTGTATCAATGTGAGAGGTATTTCAGATCTTTCAATTCAGAACTGTTCAAGCATTAGTGTTTCTAGGAAGTGCATAACTGAGGTATTTACAATATCTGAGTACAATGTATATGTACATGTACTCTGTTTAGTCAACAAATATCTTCTTTTGACCTACTCAGATTATACCAGAAGCACTTGGGAGGATTTTCACATTAAATAACTCAGACAAAGAAAGGGTTAAAATGCACTGACTCAAAGGTCAGACAAATATCAGGAACAAAAAAATACAAACTGAAAGAAAACACAACCAACTGTGTAAAATATCACAAACCTGGGCAACAATGACTACATGCTTGCCACTAAACTTCTTCTCAAGTTCTCGTACTAGACGGGTCTGACAGAAACAAAAAACACAAAGTAAATGAGATAAAGCCAAAGAGAATTACTACTGCACTAGTCTGTGTGTTAGACAAGATCACAGGGAGAATACCACACCAGCAGCTACCTGTATTGGGCTATAAAAATTGAATACTGATTTTGATTATCTTTCATTATAAGGAACACTGAGCACTGGTTGAATTTAAAGTAAGTCACATTAATTTTGCTCCTTGAATGGTATAGGCAAGATGATGAATCACTTATAAGTATTTTGAAAACAGAAAATTTCTCATGCGCAAAAGGGCGCAACAGGACACAGCAGAACACCTTTTGCTGTTCATGGTAAGGAAACTGTACATGTATATTATAATCCAACTCTACCACAGTATGTTTGAGTTTTTCTATCTACATGTTCACATACTGTAGAATGAAGGCTAGAGGTCACAGTAATTGAGGGCCCAGGAATAGCAAATTTTCATCTTGAACTTGTACATACTTTGCAAACATTTGGTTTGGATCATTTATCTCAGAAAGATAACATTTGTCACTCAATCATAACATTAAGTCAGACTGGGGCGACAACTTCTTTCATCATTGAGTGAATAGAGTACGTATTTTAGGACTCCTATATTACCACCTTTTTTATAAAAAATGCTCGTAAGGTCTCATATGAATGACTTGAAACCCTCGACAGTACAATAAAACAAACAACAGGAAACACACCCAATAGCCCCAAAATGATAACAGCTGCAGCAATGATGACAGATCGAGGTAGAAGCTTACAAGAGCTGCTACACTACTGGCATTTGAAAATTAGTGACTGGACTATATGTCGTACGTTCAGATAAGTCTTGCTCATAAATGTACATGTAAATGCAAAGCCTCAATTGGCCTTTCCTAATTATTGTTTGCTGAATTGAATTCCATTCAGTTCTATCACAATGACATACTACTACTTGTAGCATGGTAATCACCACTGTAAGGAAAACAAGTACAGGTGTACATTGCCAAAGGCCAAAACAAGAATGTTTGGCACTAGGATTTGGAGCAACTTCAGAATACCCGTCCACCCCATTTACATTTGTTGGTGTGCTTTGAAGAATGAGGAATATAACAATAGTTGTTATTCTTATTCAATGAGATGCTAATAAGTGGCCGGGTATTCTGAAGTTTAGCCTAGGATTCTGAACACCCACTTCCTCATTTCGAGTGGCTTCCGATTTGATACTTTACATACCTGGATCTTTTGAAATGCTCTGATTTGCGGCACAGGGACAGAAATAACAATGGCCTTCTTGCCTGATACATCTATCTCCTGGAAGGGGATAATTTTGGTACCACGATATAGGTGAGTTGTCTTAAATGTCAGAAAAGTAGTTGAAAGGTTTCTTTATAAAAGCTTTGAATGGCATGTATTATCCAAAAGATAATATTTCATACCTTGGCTCCAGAGATGTAAAGTTCTCGAAGCTGTGACTTGAGATCGGTAGAGTTCATTTCCAGCTCCAGAAGGGCCTACAAGATCCGAATTTTACTAAAACTTATGAATATTCTCTCACGTGAAAAGAAGTGGAAGACATATTACACACACAACAAAATGATACCTCATAATTTCGGCACGTTCTGAGCGAGAAGCTTGATAAAGAAACACTAACACAATACCTGAGCGATCGTCTGCTCGAATTCATCAGGCGCTTGGCCTTGTGGCTTACTATTTTTGCCTTAAGCATGGCTGATCTAAATTAAAATGACAACAAGTCGGTTAGCGAAACGACGAAAATTTAGAGGGTTAAAGAGACCATCCTTACACAATCGCGGTTAAATCTTAAAGCCAAGAAGTTGAATAATTATGTGCGATGCATCAAATGACCATTTATTCAGAAACCATGGATAAAACTGAGTGATCTTTTCAAAATATTTTCCACTCACCACTTCGCAATGGAGGCAGCCGAAAAGAGACCGACATGCGCGAAAAGGCTGGTGTTCAGGAGTTGGCCGCGCACGACCGAAAAAAATATCCGCTGCCCAGGTTATCACGTACTCAAAAGTTATCAGAAGACAAAAGTAACTAGGTACCCGGGGGGGGGGGGGGGGGGGGAGGGGTACTCCCTTATTTGGCTATACGGGGACGTGCCGCTGGATAGGGTATGTTTTTTGGCCTCGCTGTCCTAAACAGGGTATATAATTCGACTTGCTTCTGTCCTAAACAGGTTAGAACCTGTCCTAAACAGGGTATGGTATTACGAGCCGAGAGACTTTAACCCAGACTGCGAGCAGTCTCTTTCTTTTCTTAACCTGCGACCCGGAGCCTGCGAGAATTTGAAAGAGCATGTGATCGAGCGACAGAAAAACGACGCATTTTTTTCCTGATTTGCGCAATATCAACTGAGTAAACCGACATATGGTAGGTCTAGGGGGGTCTAGTTTCTTTGTCTTGGATAACGCGATGAAAGAAAGATGTCACTGTGTCGCGCAGACATGAGGGATCCCGCTGGTATATGTATTGTTTAGGGATATTTTTCTCTGTAACAGTTCTATTAATGCTTTAATCAAAATAAAATTAACCTTAAAAAATAAGTTCTACTTATTCATTATACATTGAAGAAATCACTCCTCTTTGATTTGCTATTAGAAAAATCACCGTTCTATACAAGTAGATGCAATGACGACATTTTTTTACGCTAACTAATTTAGAGCTTAATGCTTGACGGCTTTTTGTTTAGTTTAAGTGTAGAGACGCAACAACCTGGATTTAGATGCATCGAACATGATTTCTCCGATTTGAATGACTTATTAAACAGTGTAAATTCCTGTAAAACCAGAGAGTGTACATTTTGTCACTTGTCCTAAACAGGGTCTTAAAATGGAGGTTGCTGTCCTACACAGGGTAGGGTTTTTAGCGTATTTTTGTCCTAAACAGGGTCAGGATTTCAAACCCTCGGCGGCACCCCTATACCCAAACATGGGTCAAGTACCCCCCCCCCCCGGGACTAGGTACTTGTTGTAATATGTAGGGAACACGTAATCGTCGGGGTAGTTAAACTCAAATTTAAACTACAGTACAGCTCTATAGATTATTAC
>JAHPZR010039440.1:10000-12570 GCA_019787425.1 Platygyra sinensis | reverse complement strand
TATTTCTTTTTTTTTTAACTATTGTAATATAAAGGCAAATAAATGATGATGATGATGATCTATGCTGAATTGCGAATTGAAGTTGAAACTATTTTTACTTAGCCTTGATCACTTGTTTCTCTAGTGTACCGCTTCCCACATGGCGACCACACAGTTTCCAAACTTTTTTTTCACAGTTTCCAAACTTTCTAAACCATTTAAGTGGTAGGGTGTATTCCCTTCAACCGAAGACCAGTGCAACTGCATTCAGCTGGAACTTCGCGAGGTTTTTACCTACTTACAATGTACAATTTCTAAACCGTTCGAAATTTGTTTGTTTGGGGTCGCTGCCCATTATCTAGAAACCCACACAAGCTGCGATAGCAGGGGCGTAGCTAATAACAGGCAAACCGAGGCACTTGCCTCAGTCATGTTTTCGTTTTTGTTGTGTATAGTCATCATAAACACCCGAAATATTTTTTGAAGAGAATTTAACAATAGCCATTGCCTCAGTCGTAACTTTCTCATGCATATTGTCTCATAGTTTTTTTCTGGCTAAGGCCCCTGGATAGCCTTCACCATAGCTCAGGATTAAACCCAATTTAAGTTTTGCAATTTACGAGTAAACCTGTCTTTGGCTCGCAAAGAAACAGTTTGGTCTCGCCGTCTCACAAAGTAGGCGCGCATTTACCCTTCGCTACATCTCAGGTTGGTCCCATCCTCCTACAGTCAGCTAGCGTCTACAACACCGTTTGGTTGTGCGAAAATTTCTCCAGATTGTCGATGCGATCATTTAGTTCCTGAGTGTTTGTAATGGAAGTAACTCCGGATGAAAATTTCTGGTTCCTACCACGAGAATGCTGGTACCTTAGTTTTCAGTCTTATCAATCTCATCATTTTTTTTTTACCTAGGGGTATTCCGATGATTCTCCGCGATTCATCGTTATAGAAGGGTCCACCTTCTACAAACAGAAGAAGGAAGTTATTCCGTTTGGGGACTTTTACCTAAAAATTGTAGGCGAAATCATCGAAGGTGGATACTGGGTGTGTTCTTGTGGAGCACGTGTGCTTGGGAGACTTGTGGAAAGGTAAATTTAACACCCACATGAAAACACGCATAACGTCATGATCTTTGCTTTCATTTGTACATGTAATGCTGATCTATTAGAACCGTACGTTAAAATGAATTAGATGCAGTATTGATATATTGCCTTTTGTTTCTGAAAAATAAAGGATCATCGTTATTCCGGCAAGTGCCTTCGACACCAAAATCAAGTTTCTCGACAAAACCAGAAAAAGCTTTGGTGGGGGCACCTTCAATATAAACGAAGGTCCCCTATTGGAGGAGTACTACTCCTTTTTGAAAAGAGAGTACAATGAAGGACGGCCAAGGGAGTTCTTTGCGGCCAACACAATTGACCTGCAGAAACTTGGAAAAAATTATTTGTGCTTGTCAAATCAGGTTAGTTGTGTGAGTTTACTTAATAATTGATAAATTAATTTAAATTGATTTTTGACAAACTTTTTTCCTAGAAGTTGTAATCTTTGCCAGTTACTGAGAAGAGTAGTTTCCTGGGGTCTAAAACTACTGTTTTTTTTTGTTTTTGTTTTTTTTGAAAAAACCATCACATTGGAAGGTCTTAAAGTTTGTCTGTGCAGATCTTCACATCGATTCAAGGCTTGCTATGCAACTACACTTACACAAAGTTTTTGTTTGAAGTACTTATTTCAGATGGTTTGCGTAATAACAGTGCTGAAAGAGGCCATAAGCAATGCTTTCATATTCTTTATTGGGCATCCTAATTGGTAGAAATTGTCAGAAATTAATTCATTAGAAATTAAAAAATATTACTGCTTGTAACTGGTTAAATACTGGATACACACTGGGCTCTTTAAACATAATTTTTAGTTTAATAATTTTCCATTGTTCTTATTTCTTTCTTTGCAGATTCATGTGCGTCAAGGAAAAATCTTGAGGAAAGAGGATCATCGTTTCTTTCTCTTAGACGACTCCTTAAAACAATTTGAGGTGTCTGTACATCGCCCTTTACTGGAAGATGATAGGCACTTACCAAATGTTTGCAAACGGTAAGCTACTTGGTTTTTATACTCATAATTTTGTTAATGGCGAGGTCTCACAGGCCTAATTATTCCAAGATTTGTTTCTTTTTATAAGTCTTTCAAAAAAACGAATACAAAACCAAGAATGCTATATGCTGTCAGGCAATCATGGAATTACTTCTACTGCTAATTACAAAAGATACATTTTCAAAAAATGAACTTTTGTATAATTTAACTATACAGGGCCGTAGCCAGAAAAAAATTTTGACTGAGGCAATGTCTATGAATAACTTATGACTGAGGCAATCAGTCCATGGTTGAGAATTTGTCATTGTTTGTTTGCATTGGTCCTGAAAAGCCCCGATGGGGAGTGGCCAATTAAGTATACATTACAATTGTAGTTCTCTTCCTAGGTATTAGGTACTATAAACAACAAAAGCCACAGAAATGACCGAGGCAAGTGCCTTGGTTGGCCTGTTACTAGCTATGGCGCTGCTAAATATATAATATGTTGGCTGTATAACTCATCT
>JAHPZR010039440.1:0-7500 GCA_019787425.1 Platygyra sinensis | reverse complement strand
AAGTAATTCCATGATTGCCTGACAGCATATAGCATTCTTGGTTTTGTATTCGTTTTTTGAAAGACTTATAAAAAGAAACAAATCTTGGAATAATTAGGCCTGTGAGACCTCGCCATTAACAAAATTATGAGTATAAAAACCAAGTAGCTTACCGTTTGCAAACATTTGGTAAGTGCCTATCATCTTCCAGTAAAGGGCGATGTACAGACACCTCAAATTGTTTTAAGGAGTCGTCTAAGAGAAAGAAACGATGATCCTCTTTCCTCAAGATTTTTCCTTGACGCACATGAATCTGCAAAGAAAGAAATAAGAACAATGGAAAATTATTAAACTAAAAATTATGTTTAAAGAGCCCAGTGTGTATCCAGTATTTAACCAGTTACAAGCAGTAATATTTTTTAATTTCTAATGAATTAATTTCTGACAATTTCTACCAATTAGGATGCCCAATAAAGAATATGAAAGCATTGCTTATGGCCTCTTTCAGCACTGTTATTACGCAAACCATCTGAAATAAGTACTTCAAACAAAAACTTTGTGTAAGTGTAGTTGCATAGCAAGCCTTGAATCGATGTGAAGATCTGCACAGACAAACTTTAAGACCTTCCAATGTGATGGTTTTTCAAAAAAAAACAAAAACAAAAAAAAACAGTAGTTTTAGACCCCAGGAAACTACTCTTCTCAGTAACTGGCAAAGATTACAACTTCTAGGAAAAAAGTTTGTCAAAAATCAATTTAAATTAATTTATCAATTATTAAGTAAACTCACACAACTAACCTGATTTGACAAGCACAAATAATTTTTTCCAAGTTTCTGCAGGTCAATTGTGTTGGCCGCAAAGAACTCCCTTGGCCGTCCTTCATTGTACTCTCTTTTCAAAAAGGAGTAGTACTCCTCCAATAGGGGACCTTCGTTTATATTGAAGGTGCCCCCACCAAAGCTTTTTCTGGTTTTGTCGAGAAACTTGATTTTGGTGTCGAAGGCACTTGCCGGAATAACGATGATCCTTTATTTTTCAGAAACAAAAGGCAATATATCAATACTGCATCTAATTCATTTTAACGTACGGTTCTAATAGATCAGCATTACATGTACAAATGAAAGCAAAGATCATGACGTTATGCGTGTTTTCATGTGGGTGTTAAATTTACCTTTCCACAAGTCTCCCAAGCACACGTGCTCCACAAGAACACACCCAGTATCCACCTTCGATGATTTCGCCTACAATTTTTAGGTAAAAGTCCCCAAACGGAATAACTTCCTTCTTCTGTTTGTAGAAGGTGGACCCTTCTATAACGATGAATCGCGGAGAATCATCGGAATACCCCTAGGTAAAAAAAAAATGATGAGATTGATAAGACTGAAAACTAAGGTACCAGCATTCTCGTGGTAGGAACCAGAAATTTTCATCCGGAGTTACTTCCATTACAAACACTCAGGAACTAAATGATCGCATCGACAATCTGGAGAAATTTTCGCACAACCAAACGGTGTTGTAGACGCTAGCTGACTGTAGGAGGATGGGACCAACCTGAGATGTAGCGAAGGGTAAATGCGCGCCTACTTTGTGAGACGGCGAGACCAAACTGTTTCTTTGCGAGCCAAAGACAGGTTTACTCGTAAATTGCAAAACTTAAATTGGGTTTAATCCTGAGCTATGGTGAAGGCTATCCAGGGGCCTTAGCCAGAAAAAAACTATGAGACAATATGCATGAGAAAGTTACGACTGAGGCAATGGCTATTGTTAAATTCTCTTCAAAAAATATTTCGGGTGTTTATGATGACTATACACAACAAAAACGAAAACATGACTGAGGCAAGTGCCTCGGTTTGCCTGTTATTAGCTACGCCCCTGCTATCGCAGCTTGTGTGGGTTTCTAGATAATGGGCAGCGACCCCAAACAAACAAATTTCGAACGGTTTAGAAATTGTACATTGTAAGTAGGTAAAAACCTCGCGAAGTTCCAGCTGAATGCAGTTGCACTGGTCTTCGGTTGAAGGGAATACACCCTACCACTTAAATGGTTTAGAAAGTTTGGAAACTGTGAAAAAAAAGTTTGGAAACTGTGTGGTCGCCATGTGGAAGCGGTACACTAGAGAAACAAGTGATCAAGGCTAAGTAAAAATAGTTCAACTTCAATTCGCAATTCAGCATAGATCATCATCATCATCATTTATTTGCCTTTATATTACAATAGTTAAAAAAAAAGAAATAAATAAAATAAATAATAATAATAACAATAATAATATACAGCAAGTTGTCAGGCGAGGAGACCTCAAGAAACCCCCAGGCTTATAGGAGAGGCCACCTCAACATCACAATATTAAACAAGATAAGGGCTGCGAAGGAGTGCGGCAGAAACTAACTCAGAAACTATTTTAGTAAAAACTCTAGCACTTTGTTTTTAAACGTAGGAAAGCTTGACAAATTGGTAATAGAGGCAGGAAGACAGTTCCAGACCTTAGGTCCTTGGTAAAGAATAGTGAATATCTTGATGTTGGTACGACAGGGATGCACACGATAATTACCAGCTGTTCTTGTGTCATATTTATGGACTTGACTGTTTGTCATAAACAGATTGAGGAAAAGTGGAGGCAGTAGATTATTGTGGTAGCAGAACATGAATTTAGCAGTATCGAGGGTATTGATTTGGAAGATGTCTAAAATTTTCAGTTTGGTAAAAAGAGGAGCAGTATGTGCTCGATATTCTGAATTCGTAACAGCTCGCACCGCCCGCTTTTGTAAAGAATAAATTCTGTTTAAATTAGATACGTAAGTGGACGACCACGTAGAGTTACAATAAGCAATAAGTAATATATAGATAAGATAAGACTACCTTTATCCCAGTACTTAAAAAATGAAGTTGGACAAGGTGTACGAAAACCGGCGTAGTCTCCAATTTTAATAAAACCTACAAAGTTAAATCTGAAATGGCTGAACATATTAAAAGTGATAGAGCGTCAACTGAGCCTTAGAAATGAATCAGGCAACTGATTTGGTTTTGGTTTTCCCACGTTTTACGATTGGATGAGTAGTCTTGTAATTGGTAAGTGGTTTGGATTTGGTTTTGTGACAATCAATGGCAAAGCGCTCTAGTTCAGTACGTGCAATACAAGACAGCGAAGCGTTAAAGAGTGGATCGTGAAAAGGTGTTATAACCCAACGACAAATTGCTAATCATATAGATCGTAATCTCGTGTTATAAAATGATTTATGTATCTTGTTCTCGACACCTAAATACAACTTGCACATAATTCATGTGGGTGTTACTTTGGCTGAGCTCTGTTTGCTGGGCAAGAACAATAAACACTCCCAAGTGGGATATATTGGCCACAGATGTGGCCGTTTATTTTGATAGCAAGCTTAGAAAGCTTAAATTACAAACATACCAAAGTATTAGCCCAGCAAAGGTGAGGGAGAAACCGCCAGAAAATGCCGAAAACAGGGAAAATGGGGTGTGAAGGGAGGGAAAATTCCCTTCACTTGCCGAGAATGCTGCACAAACGAGAAGGTGGACCACATCTAGCAATATAAGTCCCGGATGACAGAAACTCCCGCATAAAAGTACTGGGCCTAGTTACGTCACAAGCTACATAAAATCATTTATTTTGGTAAAATAAATTTCCTTTATGTATCTTGTTCTCGACACCTAAATACAACTTGCACATAATTCATATGGGTGTTACTTTGGCTGAGCTCTGTTTGCTGGGCAAGAACAATAAACACTCCCAAGTGGGATATATTGGCCACAGATGTGGCCGTTTATTTTGATAGCAAGCTTAGAAAGCTTAAATTACAAACATACCAAAGTATTAGCCCAGCAAAGGTGAGGGAGAAACCGCCAAAGCCCGCCATGAGGAACGAGTGAAAGGGCAGCCCTACCCGAAGCCAAAGCAACACACAAGATGGAGTATGCTACATGAACAATTTTGTAACCCTTACTCACATGATTAAAATATTAATCTACAACCATGTGGCCCCTGCTCACACGGTACTTAAAAACAATCATAAGTGATCTATAACCCAGTGGCACCTGCTCACATGGGACTGAAACAATAATGAATGGTACTCATAAGCAATAATGACTAATCGATGACCAAGTGGCTCCTGCTCACCTAGTAATGAAACAATAATAACTAATCTACAACCATGGGACCCCTGCGCACCTGGTACTCCAAAACAAGAACAACTAATCTACTGTAAAACCAAGTGGCAGCTGCTCATATGGTAGTGAAACTATAAATAAGTAACTAACTACAACCAAGTGCTCACTTAGTACTGAAACAATAATAACTGATCTACAACCAAGTTGCTCCTGCACACATGGTAGTCCAAAACAAAAACAACTAATCGACAACCAAGTAGGCCTTGTTCACATGGTAATGAAACAATAATATTTGAACCACAAGCAATTGGCTCCTGCTCACATGATACTCCAAAACAAGAAAAACAAATCTAGAACCAAGTGACTCCGAAAACAAGAACAATTAATCTAAAACCATGTGGCCCCTGCTCACATGGAAGTTAAACAATAATATTTAAACTACAAGCAAGTGGCTCCTGCTCACATGATACTCCAAAACAAGAAAATCTAATCTAGAACTAAGTGACTCCAAAAACAAGATCAAATAATGTACAACCAAGTGGCCCCGGCTCACATGGTAATTAAACAATAAGTAAACTAAAACCGAGTGGCTCCTTCTCACACGGTACTCAAAAACAACATCAACTAATGAACAACCAAGTGGCCCCTGCTCACATGGCAATAAAACAATAAGTAAACTAAAACCGAGTGGCTCCTTCTCACACAGTACTCAAAAACAAGCACAACTAATGAACAACCAAGTGGCCCCTGCTCACATGGTAGTTAAACAATAAGTAAACTAAAACCGAGTGGCTCCTTCTCACACGATACTCAAAAACAACATCAACTAATGAACAACCAAGTGGCCCCTGCTCACATGGTAATGAAACAATAAGTAAACTAAAACCGAGTGGCTCCTTCTCACACGGTACTCAAAAACAACATCAACTAATGAACAACCAAGTGGCCCCTGCTCACATGGTAATTAAACAATAAGTAAACTAAAACCGAGTGGCTCCTTCTCATACAGTACTCAAAAACAAGCACAACTAATGAACAACTAATGAACAACTAATGAACAACTAATGAAACACTAATGAAACACTAATGAACAACCAAGTGGCCCCTGCTCACATGGTAATGAAACAATAAGTAAACTAAAACCGAGTGGCTCCTTCTCACACGGTACTCAAAAACAACATCAACTAATGAACAACCAAGTGGCCCCTGCTCACATGGTAATTAAACAATAAGTAAACTAAAACCGAGTGGCTCCTTCTCACACGGTACTCAAAAACAACATCAACTAATGAACAACCAAGTGGCCCCTGCTCACATGGTAATTAAACAATAAGTAAACTAAAACCGAGTGGCTCCTTCTCACACAGTACTCAAAAACAAGCACAACTAATGAACAACTAATGAACAACTAATGAACAACTAATGAAACACTAATGAAACACTAATGAACAACCAAGTGGCCTCTGCTCACAAGGTAATGAAACAATAATGAGTAAGCTACAACCACTAAGTTGTAGAGCTCTACTTAGAGTAATAATTGTGCATTCAGATAGGGAAACTCAATGACAGATGTTTGTTTGTTTGTTTGTTTTTTTTTCCTTACAACCACCCCTCCTGAGGGGAGGTCTGGTTTTAATTTCTCAAACCAGAGTGAAGTCTTTTCTTAATTTGTAACTATGTAAATAGCTCTATCCTAAGGCATTGGATGAAAACATGAAGCTTGTTTTAGTTTGTAATTTCTGGAAACATTGTAGGGTAACCTCGTGTTTCCTTGTCATGTATTTTTATCAGTATTTTTCTCATCCTGAATAAATTATGCTATGTTTGTATAGAGGTGTACCCATACAAATTTCTAGAAATCTGAGTGACACATGTCTGTTAAGAACTCACAGAAAAATGAGACAAACCAATTCTTGGCCTTAGTCATTGAATGAATACAATTTTTGAGCTTTGGTCACATGACAGGTGAAAACCAAGAACAAAATAATTAATCTACAACCAAGTGGAAAGTAGTCTAAAACCAAGTGGCCGCTGCACACATGGTACTTAAAAACAGTAACAATACACTGTAATTAATCTACAACCAAGTGGCCCCTGCACACCTGGCACTTAATCACAACAAAACTCAATCTACAACTAAGTGGCCCTTGCTCACATTGTATATATAAAAACAGATAACAGTTTATCTACAGCTTCAAAAATTAATATACAGTTGCATGTATGTACAACCATGTAGTTGATCAACTGTAACAGTTTTACATGACTGAACTAATTTCAGCGACCGTCAATGAATCACATGATAAAATGCAAATAGTGTTCCTTTTACTCTTGACCACTGCATACTAACTGATACTCCAGTTCACAGCTGGCACATGTTATGGTATGGATAGTTATCCTGAGTGCAACATATATACAAAATGTATCACCATCATATACTGGATACCTCTCAACAAGTCTTGCTGGAATCATGAGGGATATAGCAACAGAGCATCAAATATTCCTAGCACCAACAGATAATAATACTCCAGAGCTGCCACATGTTGTTATGATGGATGGTTATACTGAATGCAACATCTACAAAAGTAGCACAGCCAAATACTGGATACATCTGAACACATCTTGTTGGAATCATGAGGGGTATTGAACAATCTTAGCACTGCAAAAGATAATGAAAACAACCAGCAGGCTAAATGAGAGAAGTATAGTACAATAACTGTACTGATGAAAATGACCATGGAATGATCTGGAGTTCCCCAAAGCTAGCTTTGGAAGGGACTGTGTTTAGATTAAAGCAATACTATTTTAAACTACACACACATTTGTGTACTGACTAATGAGGTGAATAAAATAAAAAATTGAGTGGTAGAGGTTGAATAAATTTAGGAATGCCATGGCAAGCAGTGATGAAATTGTACAATGAGACCGTAAAACCATTGAGGGCCATTTAAGGGTAAATTTGTATGAATGATGCCAATATACTCTGTATCTGATGACACAATGGTAAAATGCAACAAATTGCTATATTATATCCATTGGTAAGGTGCAATACCCTGTGCCAGAGATGGTATATATTAATGATTGTGTTCTTCAACACCAAGGCACTACAACTGGTGAAAATAGCTACAAGCAAATTGCCCCTTTTTGCTTAGGACATAGTGCCAAAGGTAAAACATAATATTGATTAGTGGTAAACATGGGTAAGAAAAACTGTCCCGAGATACAAAACTTTTTTGTATAATTATTATTATTTATCTGTTTATTTAGTTATGTATTCTTATTATCCCAGGGGTACTAGAAATTGCATGACTGGCTCAGGGCAATCAGCCACCACCAGAATACATGTAGATATCATGCCAGGTACCAAACACTTAGAAATAGTATCCAATGAAATGA
>JAHPZR010039439.1:2500-10000 GCA_019787425.1 Platygyra sinensis | reverse complement strand
TGGATGGTCTACACCCCTTCAGTAGATGGAGTATTCTGTAAACACTGTGCTTTGATGATACCTATGCATTGCAGGAAAGACAAGGGTGCTTTTGTTAACAAGCCTTTCACAAACTGGCATAAACTTCAAGAAAAGGCAAAAAGACATGAGCAAATGAAGTACCATCACGATGCGATGATCGCTACCGAATCCTTCCTTAATCATGATTCGGTTGAAAACCCAGAGCAAAACGTGAACAACCGAATGGATGACGAAAAGCGGAAGAATATTATCAGAAATAAGCACATCGTTCAATGTGTTTCAGAAGCCATCCTTTTCTGTGGTCGACAGTGTATTGCCCTGCGTGGAGATAACGATCAGACAATAAAAAATACATTTCAGTAGTTTGGTAGTTAGCACCCCCCCCCCCCCCCCCCCCCACATAAAACCCTGGTTACGGGCCTGATATCGAAAAACGAAATTAGATCTTCGATTTTCGTTTTTTCGTTTTTTGCGTTTCTATCACTTCCCGTATTTTACCTGAACCGAAGAATGAAGGCACTTCCTGTCAGTAACAAAAAGCCTGGAAACCAGGGATGATGTTTTGGCGGGAAAAGAAACAAGATGGCTGCCTTTAGGATATCCTTGATGAAGTCCGCCGTTTTCCTTTTGAAGGAAAATGATAGCTACGAAGACCCTCTCGTGGTAATCAAAAACCGCTATCCAAATCTAAGGGGCTGTAGTCTGCGAAGTATAAAAAGGTTTTGCAGTTATCATGGCATCAAGAAGAGAATGTCAGTTGCGGATGGAAAAGTGGATATCGCAGTACAAGGTGCGATCATTAAGGTGATTCCTATATTGCATTGCGCATTTTGCGCATCCCTACTGCGCACGATTTTTGCGTCATTAGCGCGCGCAAATGAGCGCGTGCACGTGCAAAACGTAAGAAATTTCCCACAAGCAAGGCTTGACAGCGAAATAAAAGCTCGTTTTCTCTTAAACGAGCATGGTGACCTATATTTTTTATTGCATAATAATAGTGCCCATGTTATCCTCTTTAATCTAAAAAGATTTTAAAAAAATTATCGGAAGGAAAAAAAGATGTAGTTGAAAGTGTGCACAAAACCGTTACTCTAGGATGTAAATTATGACTACGAAAACATCGACTCGACGAACGCATTTCGTCCACCTCGTTTTAATTGGTGCGATTTTTTCCACTAATTTTATATGATGTTGTTCCATATGTTCCATACTTTCTTCCTGTCAAGTTTTCTTCCGAGTATTACTTCGATAAACTGTACTTTTAGCTACCGTAAAATGTAACGTGGACCAATGAATAACGCGCGAGATTAGCACGAGTACAGGCAAAAATGGCGCAAGATTGGCCCATCATATCTCTTTTGCGAGAATGGTGACCTATCTTTTTTATTTTATTTTTCGAAACAGTGCTTTGTAGGGAACATTCAGAGAAAGTTTTAAAACAATTCATCGGTAATTTTTATTTCTGAGGAATCACCTTAAAGGCCGGCTTAGTATTTAAACTTTTTTATTTTATAGTGGGACCTACAATCATGGACAAAAGTCTTGGGACAAATTTACATTTGAGCGCTTTTTCACACGCGCCAAACAAACAGTCAGGCGCGAATTCATCTACACTTGTTCAGCCACGCCCCCCCCCCCCCCCCCCCTACAATGTTGGACAAGTGTACACGCTCTATTTCTCTAGATTTTCAACATTGTATGGGGGGCGGGGGGGTGGGGGAGAGAAAGCAACGCATAACAGTCCTTATTTTAAAACTCCGTTTTAAAAACACAAAAATTAATGCAATTACACAAGTGTCCCAAGGAATTTTGTCCACGATTGTAGATAACCATTTCACTGCGTGATTTGTGACGGTGCACGCATAATAATTTCATTTCCTTGCTGATATCGGTATCGTGGTAACGTTCTCAACGGAAGGCTTAGGCAGCTCGATACTGTTTGTAGCCCGGTTGGAAAGGAACGGTGCCTTCATTCTTCCGGTTCAGGTAAAATACGGAAGTGATAGAAAGGCAGAAACGAAAAACGAAAATCGTAGATCAAATTTTGTTGTTCGATATTTTACGAAAACGAAAGACGAAAAACGGAAATGACTATTAGAATTTTGTTGTCCAAAGTCGTGGGAAAACCAAAAAACGAAAACAGAAGCTCGAATTCCATTTTCAATGTAGTAGGAAAACGGAAAACGAAAACGGAATTTCAAATTCCGTTTTCCGATGACGTGGGTAAACGGAAAACGAAACTGGAAGTTCGAATTCCGTTTTCCCAGATCGTAGGAAAACGGTTGGCACTTAGGTACACGCATTAAAAACAATCTTCCGCTCCAACTCAAAGCCCGAGTGAACGCAAATATGCGTCTAGTTAAAAAGTAAACATCAGGGTTCGAAAAATCATGACTGGGGATGCACTTGTGAGTACCTGGCAAGACACTTTTGTTTCTTCAGTAATACATGAAGTCTATAAAAGCAATTTGAAATAATCAGCGAAGAATCATCACGACATTTATGTTTAATAATTCAATTAGCAAGGAAGTTTGAGTTGGTCTTGGCGCCCGACGACAAATATTTTAATTTGAAAAACAAACACTGATCAACACAACGCGATGAGCGTTTCAGAGCTTAAAATTTGCATTTGTATGTGACTTTTGTATGCTAAAAAAATGATATGAAACCCCCATTTTTTGCTTCAATGCCCAACAAGAAAGATTGGGAGAAACTGAGGAAAACGCTTTTTTTTGAGTTCTAAAACTCTGATTAGCCTCTTAAGGTTAATAGCGGAACAGGTAGCACTTACTCTGTTGACGTGGCGCTTCACTGAACTCGAGCAAGAACTGTGAGTCCCGGGCTGTGAGTTTCGTGAGATTGTTCTGATTGCTTTGTGAGTTTTATTTCATGACAATTATTAATATACTTTGTCGAGTTCTGGCATCGTGCTCGCGATATGTGACCATATGCAGCATATGTGAAGTCAGAGCGAAAGTTTGTGATTTTGTAAAGCTATTATAAAGAAAGGAATGTCAACTCTGTTTGCATATGAAATCGTGTTTTCACAATCGCTAAACTACAGGAAATAGACTGCAAATCTAATCAAAGCGCTCTTCGAGCCACGACTGAATTTTTTTAAAATGAATTTGACTTTGAAATTCCAGCATTTTTCATTTTGGAAATGTGTGCGTCATTTATCTTTTATAAATATATATTTTTTAATTTTCCTGTTTATTATGTTTTTTGTATGCAAACCTTTGTTAAGATATGACACATTTCAGGAATCGCATTTATAGCCATGGCAAATTAATACTGTTCAGTATTGTCAATGATGACAGACCACTGATCACATTTTCTTCAGTTTATTTTAGTAGGAGCTTTAAATATGTCACAATAAAACGGTCGAAGAACAATCACCAGTGGTATGAATTTGAATTCCAGACTTCGCCTTCAAAAGTAAGAAGAGTTGTCGGCTTCAGTGTTCCACATCACGCAGAGCTACAGCGTTTTGAAGAGTCAAAATCACCCATTTAGCGGACATACCTGGTACTCGACACTCTACTGTAAGAATTCTTTTTAGAAGCTGAGGTGAATGCTTTTTTGTCTCTCTTTAATCCAAGCAGGGGAGGAATATACTCATCACAGATAATTTTCTTTACTTTTCGTGATCGGAATTCGTTCTTTTAGATAACAATCAAGAGTTTATTCGTGTTTCCGTGATTTCTTCCATTGGTGGCATGTTTCTTTCTGCCTCACAGATGTTATCAATAGCACGAAAGCTTTTAAGATGCCATGAACACTTATCCATCGTGTGATATGTTGACCACACGTAATTTCGTAACGAACCAAACTCCCTTCAACTTGTTCACAGGGAACCCGAACACTTTATCAGTAATAAAAATAAATGTACTGTTATTTACCGTTTGTCCGTGCCAGTTTTGAGTCGTTTAGAAGGGATTTGAATGTAGCGAAGGCGGTTTCACTTTAGGAATAAAAATAAATGTGCTGTTATTTACCCTTGTCCGTGTTTTTGAGCCGTTTAGAAGGGATTTGAATGAAGCGAAGGCGGTTTACATTTCTGGGTAACGTCTTCAAGGTTATCTGCCGCTTTCTAAATATGACGCTCCGATAACATCTCAAGTTTCGGGTAACGTCGTTAACTATTAAGACGAAATCCGATAGAAGATGGAGCAATTTCAGGTTTTAGTGGACAAAAATCTGTACCAGAGTAATTTTAAATATTTTACAGACATTTTTACATTTTTTTTAAAGCTAAATACATAAATAATTGCCTGAAATAACACCGAAAAATAATTTCCCACGGGAACGAGAGAAAATAAATTTCAAAGTTCAGTGATTTTGTGGAAACACCACAGGTAGCCCAAGCTCACTATTTGAGCATATATTTTAAATGTATATATAAATATCAAAGAGTTCGGTTTTTAGAAAAACAATGTTTGACAACCGATATGATTATGTAAGAGATCGACCATCAGACCTTATCCACCATATGGGAGTTCGGTTGTAAAGTTAATAATTAATCGTTCTTCGTTATAAGAGGTTGTATGGAGAATATTCCTGTTGCTTATAAATGTATGAAATTCACAATAAAGTTCTCCTTTTAACTCACCGATGTTGTCTCCTTGTCATTTCTTGTGATTTTGTAGCGTTTTAGGCCTCCTAGATGCAGTCCAAGGCTTTTCTTGAGCAGCCGCTTTTCCCACCCCTAAAATAGATATATAGATAGATAAATAAAAGTGGCTGCTCAAGAAAAGCCTTGGACTGCATCTAGGAGGCCTAAAACGCTACAAAATCACAAGAAATGACAAGGAGACAACATCGGTGAGTTAAAAGGAAAACTTTATTGTGAATTTCATACATTTATAAGCAACAGGAATATTCTCCATACAACCTCTTATAACGAAGAACGATTAATTATTAACTTTACAACCGAACTCCCATATGGTGGATAAGGTCTGATGGTCGATCTCTTACATAATCATATCAGTTGTCAAACATTGTTTTTCTAAAAACCGAACGTATGTATGTACTCTTTGATATTTATATATACATTAATATATGCTCAAATAGTGAGCTTGGGCTACCTGTGGAAACACAGGCAAAATTCCATCATCAGTTTCATTTCACCAAAACTTTTCAGCGTTTCATACGAAGTTCAACATTCGTTTTCGACGTTTGGTGTTGCTAGAAATGAATTGTTTTGAGAAGATAATTAAAAGAGCCCTACAGAAGTTTGCAATACAATGTAAATAATCTTGGTACAAGATTTTTTTCCACTTGTTACTCCAACGTCTGGCGGATTCCGTCTTAACTGTTATCGGGTGAGAGATTCTCAGGTTTCATAACGGCCGCGCGTAAAATAGAGAAAAGAGACTTGTCTCTTTTCTCCTTCTCTCCCCCGATAAGAGTTAATAGTTAACGACGTTACCCGAATATCGGAGCGTCATATTTACAAAGCGGCAGATAACTGAAAACGTTACCCAGAAATGTAAACCGCCTTCACTTCATTCAGATCCCTTCTAAACGGCTCAAAAACACGGACAAAGGTAAATAACAGTACATTTATTTTCATTACTAAAGTGAAACCGCCTTCGCTACATTCAAATCCCTTCTAAACGACTCAAAACTGGCACAGACAAACGGTAAATAACAGTACATTTATTTTTATTACTGATAAAGTGCTCGGGTTCCCTGTGACTTGTTTCAAAAATCTCACTGGCAAAAGGTCGCAAGGCATGTGAATAAAAAAAAAATTGTCTCCAGGCATAGCATAGCATAGCATAGCATAGCATAGCATAGCATTGGCTGAAAAGTTTCAAGTAATGTTTTATTTAGTTTAAAGGCATACAGATGAATTTGTTTACAGTTGATTTGTTGTCAATCTCATTAGGGATTTGAGATGTTGTACTAATTATAACCCATTAACACGTTGGTTGAGTTGGACCTGATGAACAAGCAGCTATGCGCAATAATTTGAAAAATTGTTGCGAGTTATCTTTATGACTTTGCAAAATACTTTCACGAAATCAAAGGTTTCTTATGATCTCTTTGCTTTAGAGTTATTTTACTAAACCCGTGAAATAGTTACTACACTATTAGTTAGTATTACGCACTAATTCCATTGTTTTCTTCTGTTTAGCTGTTGACTCTTACGCACTAACTGTTAGATAGTGGTTTACGGGTTAAGTAAAATCACTCTAGAAGGGCTGGTTACCAGCCACTGTTTCCGAAATTAGCATCGAACCAACAACAATCAAGAGTGTGTTTGTTCTATTGTTTCTTTCATTCGCAACGTGTGCTTTTGTGCGAGTTTAAAAAAAAAGCTTTCAAAAAGACTTATATCATACGGAGATGTTGAGTAATTTTAAGGAAACCGAACCTACCGTCCAGCGGTATTCCGTCAAAAAGGTTACGGATGATCGACGTCTAACCGAGCGAGTACCAGCCGACCCACCACGTAACTGACTGAATTAAAAATTCAGTCGTAAAAAAAGAGGGATAAACAACGGCTGCAAAGTCTTAGGAAGGCTTATAATACTGCAAAAGTTGTTGAGAATAGATTTTGCATATAATGACCAAATAATGACTACACGCGTTTAGTCTCTCTGTTTAGAAAATAATTTTTGAACGCATCTATTTGTCGCACCACCCCAGAATGACGAGCGCGTTTTCTCAGCTTCGCCGCTTTGTGTGCTCGCGCTCGAATTTTGCTTAAAAAAATTGCTTAAACCGTCAAGCTACGCAGGCTATCATGGAGTTGTCTTTTTGGAACAACTTTAGGAAAAAAGAAATTTAACCACAAAAATCGACTTGTTGAAATGCATGGTTCTTAGGCCCAGTTCAGACGCCGAACTTTTCATGAGCCGAACTTAATTGGAATTTGGACCGAATCAAATTAACAAAAGTACGCCAGTGTTGATTCAGACGTCGAACTTAATTCGCCGAACTTAATTCAGTGTAAACCAAAACTGCTTGTAAAAAAAAAAACAGAAAACCGAAACTGCTTGTAAAATACGTTATAATAATTTATGCATTAGGTTCGGCACATGAAAGGTGCGGCGTCTGAATCAAAGCCGTTCCAAAGGCGAAATTCCCGGCTGAGCCAGGTGGGAAGAACGGCTGAGACGTTCCAAATTCAAATAGCCGTTCTTAACTGATTCAGACGCCGAACTTTTCATGTACTTAACTCAAGGTATTAGCGGTTCAGCTCATGAAAAGTTCGGCGTCTGAACTGGGCCTATTAGCGATCTCAATTAACAGAGCAACTTCAAGGATGAATGGCGTTTTGTTTTGCTTTTCCGAGTGATAGTCAATAACAAATATCAATTGAACAAGAACAACATGAATTCAAAGGCTATTTTTTGAAGAATTCTTTCACTTAATTCATTAACTAAGTTCTGGCACAGTTTGCCTTCTCAAGTGCGCCTTTCAAGTGATGCTAATGACTTGTGGCTTTTTGTTGTTTTTCAAATTGAA
>JAHPZR010039438.1:0-41981 GCA_019787425.1 Platygyra sinensis | reverse complement strand
ACTATGCATTCTAAAATTTAACACATACTTGATTGGAATTTTGTAATTAGCTGTGAACTACTGTACATTAGTGGATTTTGACCAGTGTGGTTGGTAGAATTAACAACAGCGATGTTTGAGGATTGAGAACAGTAGGAAAACTATTGATCAACTGTGTGACATGCCGTTTGAGGTCATGATTTCCTCCAAATGGGAAGTCTTTAGTTGAGTCCGGCTGCTACACGCTGGTTTGCACTGCTATTCATACTCGTTATAAGTACTTTTTCCAAGGTCATGATCACCTTGTCTTGTAAGGTAAACATACATCCTTAATTCATGCTGTTAGAAACCCCATTGACCATTATATCCAGCAAGAGGATTTTTTTTTCTTACCGTCTACATGATAAAGAAGTACAATATGTTTAATTCATTATTTTACTTAGATTGTTTAGATTTTCAAAATTTATCAATTCCTGAGATTGAATGTCAATAATAGCGCAATTGTCAGATGTTTTGATTGCCCAAGTAGAAGGAATTTTATCCTGGGAGACCATTGTACCGTAACTGATGCAATACCACATTCCAAGGTCAACAAAACGAGCAATTGTATATTAAGTCTTTCTTACGAGAAAAATTGTCAGGTTTACAACGGTGATCGAAAGGTATGTTCTGGTTGAAGTATTGCAGTTGAAGCTTGGATTTATTTATTTTCGATAGCTAGAGAAGACTTAAAAGTATAATTTCAAGTTACAAATGTAGTTAAGTCTAGATACCTGAAGAGCTATCAGAAAATTCCTCTCACCCCTACCCATGTCACCCATGAAAGAATATAGTGGATCATCGTTCATACATGTAGTGTTACCCGTGACAATGCTAAGGAATCGTTAGAATCGTTTGTTTGATATTTTGGTCTATGAGTTGATGAGCGTAAAACAGGAGTCACTTGACTCAGTTACAAATGTTGTTTCCTGCATGCATTTTAAGGAGTCTTGTCTTGTTTATAAAATTGTAAAATATTTTGAATCAACATGCAAGCGCCTAGAAATTCCGAACGAATTTCTTTGATGAATACAGACTCGGTGGTCATTTGACTAAATGTTGCATTGTGCATGAAAAATAGCGATCAAAGTGCCAACTAATTCTAACATAATTTCGTTGATAAGCATAAGCCAGAAGTCTCCGGAAACTAAACATGTTTCCACAATCTCCTGATCCTTTGAATGGCTATTTGTAACAGGTGCATGCGCATTTTGCGTATTGTTGAGTCACTTAATATGCACCATCTATAGCTCTGTTCACCTTCAGGGGTCATTGAATGTCAATACTTTTTTCTTAGCTGAGCAACAAGCAAGCCTAAGCAATCCTTAACAATCTTGCTATAAGAAAAATTAAGTGAGGACATGCAATTAGAATATCTATGTGTATCGAAATATCTGACAAATGCGCGTCTACGAGTGAATCACAGACCCGGTTTGGACGGGAACAATTTTGGACCATCTGGTTTTACTTGTTGAAAACCTTTCAGTTGAGTTAATATATGGCCGAATATAAATAGCTGCTATTTCAGTGATCAGAAAGATTGGGTCGCGTCGGCTATTGCCAAAAGACTGAATGGTACAATAAGTATTTGAAGTCCAATTCACAAATTTCTTATTCTGTATGCAATGAAAACATCGAAAAATAGATTTCAGCCCTCGGCGATCCCAAAACGGCGTTTTCACAATTTTGAGAGTCGGAGATATTCATAACTATTATAATTACCATTCCACCTATCTTACTGAAAGTACATATATATCAACGCGGACGAGAAATGACTGAGGGATTTCCCATCGAGAATCTTTCGGGTCTTTCCTTAAATTACCTCTTAAGTCTACTCAAATACTACGTTTGAGCTTTAACAATTCAAAACAAATACCGATTTCCGTGCTTTAAATAGCGAATAGGATCCTTCTGAATATAAAGTGTACCCGACGACAATATATAAGCAGACAGTAAGTTTATATAGTCATCGTTTCATGAAGGTTTACAACGGGCTAAGTGTTGTGTTAGGAGTCATGCACGCTATACTTGTAATCTTGGGTTTGGTGGCTACGTTTTTGGCTGTTGTCAGTCATGGTGATCTCGTACCTGCTCTTGTGGAAGCAGATGGTAGGTACATAAGTTAAATGGTTTGTTTCCTATTTTCTATCTTAATGGTATGTAACCCACCCCATTCAGGCCACAGTAAATGGTTTTAAAGCCAGCAGAGAACTGTGTTTTCTTCCGAGTACCGTTTTTGGTTTTGTCTTGCACGTTTTTACTGCTGCAAATTACTACCTCTTGCATTTAACAATTGCATCCTGTGTAAGCAGCTTGCGCCTAAAAATGGTGAATGAAAATACCGAAATACAATTTATATTGTATGACAAGACGGCAAAGGCAACGAGAACGTCGCCAAACAGAAGGTTTCATGACCTGAACAATAGCTGCGCACGTGCGTTATAATTCTTGGTGCGTTTCTTAGCCGTCCTCTGCAATTAAAACAACAACGTGAATTGACCAAATTCTGCGTTACGTTGTCTGGAGAACGTAACCCACAACGGCTAATTAATTTTGAGATTCTCGAAACGCACTCGTAGTATATTCAGCAGGAGCAAGTTTTACTACAGACACAAGGAATAGTTCCAAATCAATGCGAAATTCCAAAGTAAATAGAAAAAAAAAATTTTTTTCTGCGTAAGGTCACTTATAGACACAATGCAACTACTCGAATTGACCTTTATTTTTTGGTTGCTTCTTTCAATGTATTTTGCTCGTTAAATTCAATTTTCCTTTAAAAAATATTTCTGTTTCACAAAGTAATTTCTTGTATACATATTTTAAAGATACACAAACAAGAGGAAGAACAGAAAAAAATATAAGCTCAAATATTCAGTCAAAATTCCAAACGTAATATCACTGGAGGTCATTGATTGAGAGGAAAATGCCTTTGGGGTTTTATTTCGTTGGAGCCAATTTTCTTAGTTCCAGTCCGGTTTAGAGTGTCACTATGGCATTTCTTAGTTTTATGAGAAATCTTCAAGATTCTTTTCCTTTCAAATGCCAAATTTTGAAGCTAAGTCTGCTAAATGAGGCTAAAAGCTCCTAAGCTTTTGCAATTTTACGCGTTTGCCATAATCAGTCCTTACAGAAATCGAAATAACACATGTGCTATTTACATTATGGATATATCATTGAAATCAACCCCACGCACTTATTCAATTGGTAATTATTCAACCCTTGAAATTCTATATAATGTCGGACAGTTAAAATAAATAGCAATAATTCTCGAGGTACCAAAGCAAACAGTAATACAAATTTCACCTTTTTTTTCCACTGATATAGATTTTATATAATTTTTTTTAAATTAGCTTAACTTACATAAATTATAACTCTACTGACTTGCTTTACTGGAGTCCAACTCTAATTTATTTCCACCTCCTGTATTCACTTTCACCTCTACATCTATATTTTCATGCGAAGAGAAAACATGGCGAAGTTCTAACTTTCACAGCATTCCCATGGTATACCTCTAAACTGCGGGGCTAAGCTACAGGTGATAATATTATTGATAATTATAATACGTTTTTTATCACCGTGCCGGGAATAACGGACTAATTTGATTAAATCGAGACTATCAATGATTTTGCACGCGTTTATTCCACAGTTCACGTTTTTCCAACATAAAGAAAAAATATAGAATTTGCTAAATTATGGCATGAGTACAATTACACGCATACGTGCTAATTAGTCTCACTTTTTAGGGTTTGGCCACAAGCAGTGATGAATTGCTTTGACAATCGACAAAAAACCATATGCTTCAAATTTAAACAATGTAAACAATAACCTGGAAATGCGTTAAAGCTCAAATTTTTAATTTGCTCGTTTTGGCCTAGAGCATTATTAAAAGACGCAAGGAACATATGCTGCAAATAATAACAAAATAAATGACTGCACGTGTTTATAATTGGAATTAATAAGAAGCGTTTGCTTTCAAATAAACTGCAAATTGTAAGTAAATAAGTAATTGCATAAGCAGAGCTCGGTAGAAACTTACAGATCAGAATTCTCCAGTGATATTCTGGCATCAAGTATACCTTAGATAAAAGCAAGAAAACAAAAAGAAAAAGAAAGACATAGTGTTCCATGACATCTGTACAATATTTTGTTGTCAATTTGTCTCCTTTTAAGGAAAAAGCTAGTTAACTTGTCCCTATACAAAAATATTTACAGTAATCAGTCGGCTTTTTTGAAAACAAGGCATCGTAAGAACCTTGCATTTTAAATTTAATTCAACGGCCTTTTGATACTGAGATTGATTCATCGATTTAAACCATCAATAACAACTTTTTCCTGAATGCCTGAATGAATAAAGCCTGTTGTTAGTAAGCTGTATGTTTAAAATTAGTGATCTTACAAATCCTTCTCCAGTTCCACTAATGACGGAAACTATTGTTTTGTTGTAGAATTGGATCTTTCCCAAGCAACAACGACAAAAAAAAAGGAAATAAATTAAATATGGCCTAGCTTTATATTGCTGAGAAAGAACCTGATTTAACTCATTCACACCGGAAAAATTGCAGGCCTGCTTTTGCCCTACTGAAATCTATAAACGGGGTTTCAAACAACGGAAATAATATACTCTTTACAAGCCACTGGTTGATCTTAAAATTCCCTCACAGTATATACAGGAAGTAAGACACGAAGGATATGTAGTCATAGATATGAAGAAAGAATGATTCGTTGCACGAGTATACTCTCGATGGAAACACAACTAGTTAAAGTTAGCTGATTTAGAAAGCAAGACTGGGTGGCAACTTTTAGAAATCACTTATATGTTCTTATTGTAACTTTTTTATTAAAAGTCCTCGCCAAAAACATATTCAGTTTTATGTCGCTGTGGGGACAAGACAGCATGATCTTAGTCATGTCTACATTGCATGTACAAATGAAAACAAGGCCGCTGCTCGTTTTCACAATTACACTTAGCGTATTCCCATATATGTCTTTCAGTGAATGTTTCATAACTTGGCAAAAGCAATAACCGAGAAAAAAACATAAGGAATCACCTCATATTTGATGTAAACTAAGTCATTTTAGTGTTTAAGCTATTCGTGGTTTATTGCACAGCCGTATTTCCCTAGCTCTCTTTCTGGTATTGTGTGCTTTAAGACTACGAATTAACTTTTATTTAATAAACTCCCCCCCTTGACGTATACCACAGCAGGACTAAGTAAAATTATTCGCGTGCGAGTTTAACTCGCTGAATGGAACACTTTTCACATTTCTGCCATGCCGCTACTCTGCAGCCTTTCAGCAGGGTTCGGTTTGATTTTCTCTTTTTTTTTTAAATTCCACGATAAGCGTGAAATTGAATTAAGAAATGGCAATTAAAAAGCAATGCGGTTTATAGTTTCTCTGGAAGTTTCAGAGAATCCAAGGGTCAAGGCCTGGCAGAACAGTAACGTGTCCCATCTGTTTTCTAAGTCAAACATCACATTATCTTCTAATTCACGTCACAGTTGTGATAGGATTGTGTTGGAGACAAAAAGAAAACGAATCTTTTTAGCGTTGCCAGATTTGTGAAAACAGCCTTATGAGGACATACTTTTTATCGCAAATGGGAAAATCTCTTCCTTATCTGCTAGAAAAGAATCCCACTGATAGGTCGATCATGCTCTTTCAACAGTTTTTATCAACTGTGAGGCAATTTTATACTTTCAAACTGTGTCCCCACGTGTTTTGAATACCTCCCTCTGGATATAAGACACTTTCTGTACCTTGAGCTGCTTAATTCATAGCTGTGCGAGTCTGCCTCAAGGTGGTAATTTGACGAGAGAGAAAAAGCTATTGCATTCAGCCTAACACGATGACGCGTCTTGCTTTGCTTTGTTTGGTGGTACCTCTTTACTCAATGATGTATATTCCATTTGCTTTCTGTGCCCCAAAACCATTTTCCAAGGATGCTGAAATTGAAGGTTGGTAGTTTTGTTTCTTTGTGTAAATTCATTTTCCCCGATACATTCTGCGTTTTTTTTTTTCGAACATGATCGTGATTACAATCGTCTGATAAACGTTTCAGTAAGCGTCGGTGTCATTTGTGTGAGCATTTTTGAATAAACGAAGGAAATTTGTGTGCAGGATGACGTTTAGCTGTTTTTCAGCAACAGAATCTTTCATTTTCGTCTTTTATTGATAAGTTTTCTGAGGATTTGTCTTCATTGAAAGTCTATATTCAGTAATATTTATAGATGCTTCAGACTCGCAAAAACGTTTAATTGTTTGCTAAATAAGATTGTCCAACGTTGACAATATTGTTTGTCCATTTTGCAGCTTAAAACCAGTTAAACTTGCATTTCCGAAAAAATTCTTGAGAAAGTAATTGAAGTGTCCAGCGTATTGAGGTCGACAAAATGTTTCAACTGTTCCTCCTGTTCAAAGTAGTTCTCTACATATGAGCACTTATATTACTTTTGCTTCAGCAGCAGTCCTGCAGCGAAACAAGCTATTACTTAAAGTTGTCTGTGGCACTAGTGTACTCGGGTATGAGATCAACCAGGGGTTCATATGGTGTACCGACTTTCATAACGGGCAAATAAGTGTTACGCATTTAGTTAATTACCCATGATTAGCAAGAGAGGACGATAAACTTCGCCCATGACTATATGATTTCGAGCTGCAAAAAGAAGTGTAATTATTCACTTATCCTCATATGTCTACGGACATATTGCAATCATTTTGTGCAAGATTTTGAACTGAGATATTGCTCCACGATTTCTTAAGCTTTCTTAACTTCCTTATATGTGTGATACTTTTACAAAGAGGAGAAACCCCAGTCAAAACGAGTTGAGATTTGTACCTTGTCTTCCGAATCCAGTGGTGAATTGTGAAACGAATTTTATTTAGTATTTTACTGTGAAAGGAGAGTTATAAAACAGATTGCACAGAAACCTTTTCCATTTCCACCAGCGTCGATATCAAATTCCTATTCATTACACTTAAGATCCGACTGTGAACGATTACAAAATATTAAGTTAATTTGCTCGCAAAAATAGTGCCGGATTTGTAGTTAGGACGGGAACAATGTTGTCATAAACCTTTGATTGTTACTGGCAGAAAAGAGATTCAAAGTTACTTACATAATACAGGTAACTTATGTCTATAATTTGATTTACTCCGAGGAAAAAGTAATTGAGAGGGCGAGTATTTTTCTTCCTCCTGGGATTTAGCTTGATCTCCAAACGCGCGGTAGGCGGCCGCCTATTATTTTATCCACACAATCCCGTTATGGTGTGCTTGGCGAACAAGTAAAAAGCTATGAAGAAAAATAGTGGGAGAGGAGGAGGGGTAACTGATAGCCAATACAATGTTAATCCACATTTGAAGTCTATCAACAAAGAGAGGGTGGATCTTGCACAGAAGGTCATCCAAACTTAATTTATCTTTTTTACCGTCTCCACTTCACCGCTTCATTTCATTCGCTTTATTTAGATCTGGCTTTGAAAAAAAAAAAAAACCCTACAAACGCCAGTGTATATTTATATCCAAGGCATTCGCGAGGTCCCTGTGTTCTCTTCGGGCAAGACTATGGTACAGCGGCAATTGCTTAGTCCAGTCAAGTTGATAGACGGCTGGGACAGCTTCAGTTCTAGGGGCAATCGGCCAAAATTTTGTGTGTAAGTCTTGTTGACAGTTAAAGCATCATTCCTTCCTAGGGGTCCTAGAAAATTATGGCTATTTATCCACATTTGTTTTTGTTTGTATTGTTTTAGGAAACTGCAACTTTGATTCTAACAAGGGAACATTCTGCAGCTGGCGGCAAGAAAAAAACGATGATAAGTTTGACTGGACCTTGCAGCAAGGTTCTACACCAAGCGGATCAACTGGACCCAGCAAAGACCATTCCGGCAAAGGTAGGAAGTCGGTTTACCTACTCCCGTTTAAATGTACGAAAATTACTAAACTAATCATCTTCCAATTTAAACTTGTACATAGAAGACTTGCTACGAATTCCTTTCTCAAGAAAATAGGAATAAAACAAAGTGACTTGTGTACCTTCTGTAAGACTGAGGGGGAAAGTCTGATTCATTTATTCTGGTCCTGTGGTATAACCTCTATCTTTTGGCAAGAATTTAAAAAGTGGATAACAAAAATTTATGAAAATGTAACCAGTAATTTTAGTCCAGCAACATTATTAGGCTTTAAGCCTTTTTTCATCAGCAAGAAAACTCGTTTTTATGCTTAATTGCTAGATACTGCATTACATTTGGATCTGCAAAACTCAAGCGAAGGCTCTAAGACTGGAAAAATTGTTAACTTTCCAACACTCGTTCGATGTCTGTTAATTTGTCTCCTGTGCCTCCCAACTTAATAACACCGATACGCTGTTCACAAGGCCGTGTAGCTGTTGATACAAGTAAATATATATTTTACAATAGGAGATTATTCAAATTTAACTTTTTTTTCAAAATGCAATCGTAGCGGACTGTAATATGTTATGTTACTAATGTATTGTATTGTACCGTAATGTATTGTCATGTTATGTAATACATTGTAGTATATTGTTGTTGTAATTTTTAATTATTTCAATCTGTCAGTAATTGTATTGTAGTCTAGTATCTTTCTTAGTAGCATTAGTATCGTATTGTAAGTAGTTTTGCATTTCTTTAATTTTTTTTTGTATCGTATTCTAGAGTAGTGCATGTATAAGTAGTCTAAGTATAAGTAGTGTAGTTGGTAAGTATATTGCAAGTGCAAATGTAATTGTAATGTTAGTACTGTAAGCAGTGCAAGTGTTTGGAGTTGTAAATAAAATTGCATTGGAAAAAAAAAGGAATGGGTGGGTTTCACGATGACAAATGATCTATTTTAGAAAAGCAAAAAATCTGGGCCGGCCGAGTCTCATCTCCCAGTTGCTTTTGGTACCGTTACAAGGAACAAAACCACCAAACAGAAGATGGGAATCGCAGCTATATTGTCCCCAATGACAGTCCCAACTGAAGCAACTTGCCCCAGATTTCTTCTAGTTTCTAAAGTAGCGAGGTGACAGATTAAAAGTCGGAGATGAGCTGGATGTTAGGAGGGTTGCTGAACTTCGTCAATTTTGTCGGTTTTGTCCGGTTTGAAAGAGTTCTTGCATAGATATACTGTGGGTTTTATGAAGCGTTTCCACATTGAGAGGACAAGGCAAAATTTAATATGCTCTTGAGGTATTTGCTGGTCTCAATATTTTGCAGTACTATCAGGCCGTAAGAAAACTCTGTCTGGTTCATGATCTAATTGTTTCAGTATTCTAAACGTATGAGGAAAAAACTTCTTCACAGTGGTTGTTGTGTGTCACTAACACTTCGCTTTGATGTAGGTTATTACGCTTACATCGAAACATCATCTCCTCGACGAAGAAATGATAATGCCAAGATCCGCAATGGACCCTTCAGTGGTGTAAAATGCCTTCACTTCTACTACAGCATGATTGGAAACACGATTGGCAGTCTGATCATTCATCAACATATTCATGGCCAAGACCTGGATGTCTGGTCAAAAAAAGGAAAACAGTTGGGCTCAGAATGGCATTCCGATAACGTTACTGTATATGGAAATAACTACTACGTAAGTACTGTCCTTGGAATCTAAAAGTCTGCTCACTTACTGAGTTTTTGTTTTGACGAAGGGTTCGAAATGCCAGCGTCATAAATCGTAAAACGGTCGTTCATTGACCTATTTTAATCCAAATTTGCAGCACATTCCTTATGTGACAAGTACGTCAAAGCAACAACACGTTTTTTAGCAAACTATACCCGGCATATCCAGCCCAATCTAGTAGAAATGATAATGTAGTAAATATGGTTTGAACTATTTTTTAAAATTAAATCAATAGAAGGCTTTAATTGAGAGTGTAAGAACGGTTTCCATTTGAGTGTCGAAAAGTTACTGGTTTTGCGTCTCTACGCTACTCGATTACCTTAAAAGATGGCACCACTTTTAATGCAAGCAATCAGAGGTAAATCTATTGGCAAACTAATCTGGACTTTCCCGTTCTCCCGTGCTTCCCGTCAGGTACACGTATTTAGTTTAACCACCGACCGGTTAGCTCAGTTGGTAGAGCACCGGACTGCCGTGCCGGAGGTCGTGGGTTCAAATTTCGACCGGATCAACACCCAGGGTCTTTAAATAACTGAGGAGAACGTGCTGCCTTTGTAATTATATCTGCAAATGGTTAGACGTTCAGGTCTTCTCGGAAAAGGGGTTTAAATTGTAGGCCCCGTCTCCTGTATCTTCGATGTTATGGTTAGCAGGGGAGGTGAAAGAACCCACACGCTTATCATAAAGAGTAGGGCCGTGATGAAGTTCTCGGTGTTGTGGTCTGGCCTTTGTTGTAATACTCACGGTTGGGGTGGGAAATGCTCGGAGATATTAGCTACGATAAAGCTACTCTAAAATCCGAGGGTCACTCAATCACTCTAGTTTGAGTTTTCATCGGTTCACTGGAGTGTCTGTGTCCTTTATGACTGGCTAAAGTGATTCCTTCGGTTTTTGTTCAAGTTTTTACGGCCTGACAGTCATTTGAAAACTACTCTATTTAAGAGAACAACTTACACTCGAAGCTGTCACTAATAACATCCCCATGTACCTGTGCTGGTTTACAGATTGTAATTGAAGGCATAGCAGGATCAAGCTACACCGGTGACATTGCCATCGACGACATTTATTTCACGGAAGGGTCTTGCGACGGGGAGTCTTATGAATTTGAGAATGTGTCAGGTGACAATGGAGGCAAGTATTGGACAATACATTAAGATGTCATTTTAGTGTCTTCTACGATAACGGGCAATAATATGCATATGGTTTTAACTCGGGTATTAAACAAAATGATTATGACTTGAAATGTATCGACAGATCATAGCAATTATTGAATGAGGCTGAGTAGGATATGAAGAATTCTGCAGATCAAGGAGGGTGTTATCCACAGAGGCAGAAGGCCGAGGTGGATAACACCCTCCGAGGTCTGCAGAATTCTTCGTATCCTAGGAAAGCCGAATTCAATAATTGCTTTATTATTCATTCAAAATACTTCCCCGTTCTTAGAGGAGTTTCGCCATTTCGCTCTTTGTTTTTCCGCTCACCAAAAATAACACAACCTCGTCCCTAGTTTTTCTCGGTAAACGGTTCAATAATCTGCAGCGGGCTGCACTGACGTCATCTGTTCAATAATTTGCAGTGGGCTGCACTTTTGACGTCATTGTTTCAATATTTGGTCAACAGGATCTGGTTATGGTGAATTATGCGTGTGGTTTTAAACAATCAGAAACGTGGTAATATTTGAATGAATAATAAATTGATATATTGAATTGACTCGGCGATCGAAATCGAGTTGTCCAAACCCTACGTTTGAACCAGTGGTCTAATTTGCTTCAAACTACATATCTCTTACAACTGATGAATAAGTGCCATTAAATCGGCTAATTATAATTAAAGAACAATGGTAGTATTAAATCTCTAAAACAGCTTCATCCCTTTTAACTGGCCAATTGCAAATGTTGGTTTTCTAGACGTATGATCTGACTCTTTATCTAGTGTTTTATCCGTTGAAATAGCCTAAAGATTCCCCCGCAGTTTAGTTAACCTTAAAATCTCTTATTCTTCGGTAATTTCGGCTTGAACAAAAATAATATACAAGCTGCGGTTACAAATTAAACTTGACAAAACAACGCATGTTGTAGAAAACTTTGATTAATTTGTTGTGTTTGTAACCACAGTTTGTATATTATTTCTGTTTAGTTAACCGTTCTTTGTAAAATCGATTACGTTAGAATGATCATCTCTTGTAATGGTAAAATTTCTTGATTTTGATATAGATGCACCAAAAGTGCCTAATGACTACATGAATTTCAATTTTAAGAGAAAAAAGAAACATTTCTCTCGCATTTTTCCTTCTATGGAAAAATAAGTATGTTTCCCGTGCTATGTTTATCATATCATTTTCTACCTCTTTAGGGAAATGTAACTTCGACTTGGGCTTTTGTGAGTGGGCAAATGATCTGGTAAGCGATAACACAAGTCCGTGGAAGTTAAGTTCTTACAGAAGTAGTAAGAGGTCAGTCATCAAAAGACCGGACCATGGCGGAAGACTTGGTAAGGAGATACTTTCGACTCTTGGTTTTCGTTTTCAGTATTTCATGTACATGTATATTGCACGGGATCTACCATTTTAGTTGTGTTGCTAAGTGACAGCCATTTTACCATAGGTCAGAGAGTGGCAAAGCAACCTTAAATTACTTTCTCCCCTCCAAAAGGATAGGAAAGGAAATCATATTTCTTCCGTTGTTTTCAGTGACTAAGGAAATCACTGCGTCATCTTGAAATTATTGTTTACTGTATTTTAATCGCGCTTGTGCTCCAGGGTAAAACTGCAACTAATTAAATATAAAATATCCGCGAAAAGAAACTCGTTTCTGCAGGTAAAATCAAAATACCACTGTGTCACCTTTCAATTGCATATTGTTGTATTTTAATCGTGCTTGTGCCCAAATTAAGTGAAACTACTGAAAATACCTGTTAAATTTTGTTGCAAAAACAGCAGCAACAGCAACAACAACAAATACATTTAAGTACGTAAAAGCTGTTAAACTGACGCAAAATAAACACACTGACGACAAAATGACTGAATATCTTGATTTTAAGTTTCTCCTAGTACTGTTATTCGCCTCTCTTCCTTGCTTGCGAAATATTTAACTGTTAAGAAAGTTTGCTGACAAATCGCGATACAAGTTATCAACCTAGTCTACTACTCATAATTTTCAAAAAACAAATTGTTATTATATAACCAACATGAGAAATCTTCCATGGGTGAGAATGCCATAGCACCAAATTCCAAGCAAAGAATAGTTTCCCATTTGCTCATTAATCCGAGTGTGCATGAAAAAAATGATTGAATTAAATTATATGTGTATTATCCAAGACAGTACCTTCGTTTGCTTTGGTTTGTATTTTCCCACAGGGGGGAAGTTCATATACGCAATGAGATCGGGAAGACAAAGTTCTAAACATCGCCTAGTGAGCGCCAAGGTATGCGGTCCAAAGTGCGTCGAGCTTTACTACTTCATGGAAAAATTCAAGAAAAGTGAATTCAGGCTGTTAGCTAGAAAGGGTAGCGAAGGTGGAGAGGATCGTGTTTGGTTTTCATCAGGAGAAGAAAGTGAACTGGGGAAATGGACAAGGGGAGTGGTTGAAATAAACGCTGAAGATGAAAACTGTTTTCAGGTAATGTATAAACAATATTTGGGCTATCGTGTTTATTATCCTTCATATCTTTTTCACAACGCGCGCAGTTTTAACAATTGGAAAATATTCTCGGATATTCCCCAGTTTTGGTTGGTGAACATTCGGTCACGTGACGTGTTAAGACCAAACGCGCATGAGCGAAAATATTTGATGGATTATAATTAAAGAGACTTAAACTTTATGAACTATAACTGAATTCCCCGTAAACCCTTTAGACAAACATGAGATGATAGTTCAGATAATCTTTGTTAAAAACACGTGGGTTTTGTGTGGCACAGGTCATAAAACTTTAAAGTGTACTGAAAACAGGGTTTTTCAAACCTAAATAAACTGATAAAAGATCGTAACACGTGTGCAACTACCCAGCCAATCACATCCTAGTCTAGTTATACGCTCGAGGGTTACAAAGTTTGGATATAAAAAATACATATTAATCTTTAAAAGTGGAAAGGGTATGTTACCTTCGTAACCCATGTACAAGTGACCGAGTCTTCTAACAGCTACATGTATCTGAATCCTGTTTTCACAGCTTGTTCTTGAAGCTAACCTTCGTGGAGAATTCAGTAGCACAATAGTTGGAATGGATGACATCCTTGTAGCAAATGGAAGCTGCTGCCCAATGATCAACACTCCTGACGACTCCGCTAAAGGCATTTATCTCCATTGATGTGTTATTGCTGTTTTTTTGTTTTTGGTTTTTGTTCTTCGACATAGAATACAGCAATCTCCTTCTTTTTTTTTTTTGCAAGTACACGGATTTCTTAAACTCCTGTAGTCAAAACACATAAGTTGAAGAAAAACTGTACCAGCATCTAATACTCGCAAACAGGAGAACTCATCACCATCGAATAATGCTCAGGATATGTTTCTAAAATATCTTCATCTTTCGCTTTCGTCTATTGCGAGTGGATGTGTGAACGGCAGTACAGAAAGGTGTTATTCGTTGGGAGTTTTAAACTGGGCTGATATTTCAGTGGCAGGAAACTATTTGCTACCTCTTTTTATCCGGAAACTGCTAGCTGGCATCGTGTCTATCGATGTTCCTGGCTCTGTTTACAGTAACACTCATCTCCCAGTTATACAAAATTCTAAAATGTTCATTATATTGTATTGAAAAGTCAGTTCTTGCCGCTATTCCAGAAGTTCTGAATGAGTGTTTGTCCTTTTGCTGTAGCAAACTGCGATTTTGAGGAGGGGACATTTTGTAACTGGAGACCCTCTACGAAATCAACTTTCCTCTGGAGTATTGGAAGTGGCCAGACTAGCAGCGGACAAGCCAGCGGCGGCATGACTGGACCTACAGCGGATGTTTCTGGCAGTGGTGAGCAATTAGACAGATGAGTAGATGCGTAATACCAGTAATGCCAGTTAATCGTCATATTAAATTGCGGGTCGAGAGGTACAGGCTCGAGCCCAGCACTAAGTTTGTGTGTTTGTCCTCACACTCCCACAGTGCCAGCTTGTCTTCGCCCAGGTAATTTTTTTTCCCGTAGGAAAACATTGCGAAATGTTGGAATGGTAACTCAGTAGAGTAACGTTGTTCCATCCGTTGGAATAGCAATACCGACCAAGCCAATTCAGGGTTCAAAACTAAAGTTCAGCACGAGAACTCATAATCCATTTGGCAACTTCAGTCCCTGAAAATTAAGTAATTTAAATCTCGAGTTTTAACTTCAGTTTTCTTGAATGATGAGGCTAGGATTATGAAGAGACTTTATGATAAGGTCTTCGTTCCAAACTGAGAAATATCATTTTTCTGTTTCGAGGAATCGAAGCAAAACAAGCTAATGTACATGCAAGGAACACACAAGTGCAGATTGTTGCTCAAAGCAGGATAGTTTAGGATGCTTGATGGATAATTGGTTTTCCAAGTATCATGCGTGCTTGCTTGGTTGCTTGAATGAAGATTGACTAATTGATTGATCAATTCATTGACAGACTGATGCAATGACGAGCTTAAGGTTCAGAAGAATATCTTCTGACTTTGAATTATATAAGATGTCTCTTTGCTTTCTTAATCCTCTTTGTTCAATGGACTCTTCTCCGAATTCACAGGAAAATATGCGTATATTGAGTCATCTGAACCTCAGGTATCGGGGGATAAGGCCGTGCTGGTCAGCGACATGATGAGTGGACAACAGTGCATGCGATTTAAGTACCACATGCATGGGGGGGACATTGCTTCGTTGTCAATATACAGGCGAGGATTTCTTGTGTGGAAAGAAGTTGGCAACCATGGAAACAGGTGGCTTCAAGGCCAGGTTGATTTTGACTGCGGTATGCCCCAATACCAGGTTAGTTATCCGCTTAAATAATTGCCTGTTTACATATGTTCATTTTTGGTTGATGACAATAGGACAACTGGGAAATCATTTCATATTCGTATAGGTTGAAATGGAGGCGACTGTGGTTGGTTGGCGCGGTGACATCGCGATCGACGAGATCCTCTTTACTCCTGGACTGTGTCCCATAAATCCCATTGGAGATATCGCTGCTGGAACAATTCCAACACCACCAGTTCCGACTACCGCCTTGATAGCTATGGCACCGCCATACAGTAAGAAACTATTCTTATCCAAACAGATTAGGAAAATTGTTTACCATACCCAGTTGATACCAAACTGGAGCTGATCCCATAGCATTTATAAGAAAGGGACCATTCTAGCAAACACTGATCGTGATAAACATGACACGAATTTAAGACAAACCTACTTCTCCACTCAATGTTTTTCCTTTACATATTTTCAACTAACATTTCCAAAATGTAAATCTGTGCTGCTTGCTTTGCCATAATATCGTGACTGTTTTGTTCTCAGGTACTTGTATATTCAATAACAACTTGTGTGGCTGGACAAATGCTTTAGACGACGATGGTGAATGGCAGCTTCATCGAGGTGACACGCCATCTTATGAAACAGGACCTCATTACGACAGCGACGGAAATGGTAGAAAGTTACTTCTTATGTATAAAATGCCATACCTTCTTTTTGAGGGAGGGGAGGTCTGAATTCAATGCAAAAGAGTGTCTGTTACAGTGACACCTGTGATTTTGATGAGATTTCCACTTACTTGACTCGACTTTCATAATATCTCTTTGTAAAACAAAATTATTTCTTTTGAGTTATGAGGTGCCTGGAAGTTAGAAGCTTCCGTCATTTCTGACCCGAAACTTTATTAGAATTCTTGTTAAATTAATTTCCCCTGGTATAGGTGCATGAAATATAATTTATTTTTCCCAGATGACCCAAACAATTTGTTTTAAATAAGAAAGATTTAGAGGACGTCGATCATTTGTTTTCCTTTAAAACTCGCTTATTTCTTTTGTTTGTGAAAACGGAGTAAGTGACTAAATATGTATCCGTTTTTCTTCCCACAGGATACTACCTCTACATGGAAGCCTCGGACCTGCTTAATGGACGAAAGATCCGCTTGGAGAGTCACGAGTTTTACACTCCAATTTGTTTACATTTTCACTATCACATGTACGGCAAGAACATCAACGAACTGCGGTTGGAGCAGCGAGACCTTAAAGACAACTCAACAAAGATTGTTTGGTCAAAAACTGGAGATCAAGAGGATTACTGGCACTTTGGTTCACAGGCGTTCTACGGAGATCACTACACAGTAAGTTAGGAGCATAGCAGGCTTTGTTAGAGCCAAGAAGGTCCAATGGCACAGAGCGTAGCGTAAAGGATCGCAATATTTTCACACAAAAATGGAAACCCTGGGTTATAAAGCTTTTTGTTAACCCCCCTCCCCCCCCCCCCTCAAAAAAGGCCAATAATATATCATGTAATTAAAACATGTCTCCAGATGAGAAATTACAAACCCAAAGTCGATAGGACCTGGTTCAACCCTTTATTTTATGACCTGAGTCTATATTGTCTCAATATTGTTATTAATAATCCATCAAACCTTTCTGCTGGCGCGCGATTGGTCTAGACGCGTCACGTGACTATTCCCCAGCTAAAACTGGGGGATATCCGAGAATATACCCCGGTTTTCAAAACTGCGCGCGTTGCGTAAAAGATTTGAAGGATAATAAACACGATAGTCTCCATTTGGCGCAAATATATGCTAGGATATTTGTCCGCGGACACTATCTGTTCCGAGGAGGGAACAGTTTTCCGAGAGCGTAGCTCGAGGAAAACTGTGAGCTTCGAGGAAAAAAAAGACGTTTGACCATGCAAAATTTTTTAATTTGCCTACGGTATCGACTTAACTTGACTAGTGTCCTATTTTTCCATTTCGCCTGTAAAAGGTATCATTTGTAGGTGTCCGGGGCAACTCGTATCTTGGTGACATTGCCCTTGATGAAATTAGCGTTAGTGATGCTGAGGAATGCAAAACTTTGGGACCCAAACAGGGGGACGTGGGACGGAATCCCAAGGAAGGTGAGTTTGTTATTTATAGCGGCTATGGCCAGCTATTCTCTGTTAAAAGATGCTGGATAAGAAGCCCGAATAGTTTGATTCAATCAATACATGTGTTCTGCGGTAAAATTCCCAATATTTCCGTTGCCTCCAATACGTTATCCGGTTAAGCTTGTTGTTTTACTTTGTGATGGCCACGATAAGGCAAAGCGACCGCATGTAGACAAACGATTCATAGGATGTTCTGTAAGTGTGGTTTGTTCATAAATGAAGTAACCCAGCATTTGCGTGAAGAACTGGCTTGCGTGCACAGTTAGTGCAGAGCATCGAGTATTCAAGTGAAAGTAACAAAGGGCAATTAACCCTAAGCAACTTGTGCAGAGGGAATCATGGTGGTCATATTCTTCACGCGCACTACAACTTCGATATATTGCATACTATCAAGATTCCCTGAGACTGTCTCTTATAGGGGGAATGAACTCTTTCTCAAATAGTGTGGTAAATAATTACCTTTTTCATTATTCTTTGTTTATTAAGGAAACTGTGATTTTGAAAGAAAAGCTGAAGGCGATACAGGGAAATGCAAATGGCTTGATGTTCAGGATGATGATTTTGATTGGACAATTAATTCAGGAAAAACACCATCGGCGGGAACCGGGCCATCTTCCGATCACACATTCTCAAAAGGTAAAGTATTGATACGTAGGTGTAATTTTTCTGAACTGGTGTTATATATTATCAGGAATATTATCAGGAATACCACATCACCCTTCCTTTCGTTCCAGGTTCGCCAAGGCGTTCGAAAGAAGGCAAATACATTTTCATCGAAAGTTCTACTCCGCGATTACAGGGACATGAAGCCATGCTTCGTGTTAAACTGGAAGGCCGATCTTTCTGCATGAGATTCTGGTATCATATGCATGGTGATCCTGGATCACTGACAGTTATGCGGATTGTGAAGGAGGAAAAAGATGACCATATACCAACGCGAAAGGACTTTAAGAAGGAGCTACACAGCGAGTGGGAAAGATCTGGCATAAGTGTCGACGAATGGCTGTTAGCTGAAGTTGAACTTTCAGTGGTCCGATCTGTGCGTCGAGGAACAGTTCACTGGGTAAGCTGTTTGCTTCATACTCTTTTCTTTTTAAAATTATTTTTCCGGTTCATTTACTTTCTAGCTGAATAAGTGCAAATAAAGTTGTTGTTGTTGTTGTTGCTTTGTGGCTTCTTCGAATTCGAAGTGCAAGATGTATTTCACCATTTCAAATTGGCTCAGTCACAAAAGCCAGCTTGTAAACATGTCTTGGAATATAAAAACCGTTTTAAAGAAAACCTTTCCCTGCATAAGCGAAAGTAGAGACACCAAATTGCAATTAATTCGAACTTTTTTGCTCCCCGAAAGTAACAAGCACCCCCCCCCCCCCCTCTCTCTCTCTCTCTCTCTCTCTGAAAGAAGCGACCAACACCAACGATGGTGGTTGCTTTCGGAACTTTTTATTGTATGAAACGATTATCTAGAAGTTACAAAACTAATAAGTATATTATAATCACTGCTCCTAGATCGCAATTGCGGGTTCAGTTGGCCGCTCATACAGAGGAGATATCGCCGTGGATGATATTGAGTTCTCTGAAGGACGCTGCTCCTCGAAGAGGGGATCTTAATATTAGAACTTCCAACTGAGTGTATGTCTTCTCTTGAGATAATAACAATTTCCATGGTAACTAGAAACCTGTATATCCGTGTTCTCGGTATTGGACTAGAACTAGCTTAAATTGGAGGCTCATGCGAGGGAATATCATTTAAAAGAGATGAATATTATTTTCATTGGAAAAGACTCCCCGCATCAGCCTCAGTTGCAAGCTATTTCCAGTCCTATATCGGAATAGAAAAGTGTACATTAAATACGAACGCGAACTTTTTCGCAAACACCGCTAAAATCGTCATGCATTTTTTAAAATGACGGCTACTGTGAGTATTTTATTTATCTACTGAATCATTTAACTTAAGAATTATAACAAATATATATCAAAATCTTAAAGAGAAAACATTATTTCAACAAAAAGAAACTTAAGATTTTTACTTGTTTTTAAGGTCATTCCTCACATTTGCATTGCGCATCCTTTCTGCGCATAATTTATGGCGTCATTTAGCGCACGCCCGTGCACGTGCATAGTAAAAACATGGAAAATTTGCCTTGATATTGAGCTCTGTCAGTTAAAAAATGGCTGTAGCTCACCAACGAACATGGGCACCCCACCTTTTTTTTACAGTCATTGTAATGAACCTACCATAAACTTTGCGTGAGAAAAGACTTATCTGATTTCTATTGCTGAAAATTGAATAAATAAGGAAAATAGCAGATACACTCTGTACTTTTCTGGTTTGCCGTTTGGTAACCATGTCAGGAAATTTGGTTCAAATTTTAATCGAGACTTCATCTTTCTGTCTAAATCAAACTTAAAATGTTTATTTGTGTCCAACACAATGTAATGACTAGTTTAATGCGTGTTCTCATGAGTCTCAGTCACAAAGATTTTACAATTATTACTGGGAATGAGCTCTTCTAAAAAGTATTAAATAATGGCAAAATGGGTCATTTTCAATGCCTTAGTGCTCCTTAACGAGCATGGGCACTCCCATATTTTATTTCAAAATTGAAGTTGTCATATGACAAATAGTCAGTGGGCAAAGTTTGAACGAAAATCTATTGTCAGTTTTATTTCAGGGGAATTACCTTAATATTTCAGAAGACCCTTTTCCTCAGCTTATCAGGCAAAGCTGGAGTGACGTCATGGTTGATAAATCGCTGTTTGCCTTTCCACAGAAAAAAATAAATTCGGTAAAAAATAACAAACCTTGACAGTTGTGCCGATTTATACGGCTACAGGCCAAGTAGGATAATAAAAAACTTACTGGGTCATAAATGTCAGTTACCCTCTTCAAAAACAAATCTATACAAACATTTTGCATAACATAAATGCTGTAAAAAAGTCCAAAAAGATTCGTTTAGGATCATTCGGCTTTTTGAAGGAACTATAGTGTAGGTCTTGCTCTCATTTGGTAACGCTATTCTATTTTAACAAACACGAAAAGATATTGAGAAGCATTAGGTTTATGAACCTCAACTTTTATCTGAGTATCGAAGTGTACCAAAATTGAGAGTCATTTATCGCAATTTGTAATTAAATTTATATGTTATAGTTAATTAAAAAGTGAAAAATAAAAAAATAAATCTTGATTTCCACGATATGTGTTTTGTCACCTTCGAGTTTGTTGCTTATCTTCAATTCGTCTTACTTTTTATAAGAGTTTTTAATAACTTTTGACTGAAATAACAGGTTATTGAAAAAAGGTCAACTACCCGATCGAAGAAAAAGATCCGCATATAGTTGAAATCAGCTCAAACATATATACCATGCTTGGATCTTCTGAGGTCGGTGTTTGAAAATCTTTGGAATTGATATCTTTAACGGTTTAATCTATTCCTTAACGTAACCAAACAGTCGCGAAAAGAGTAAGCTGTACTTAAGCTGTAAAAAAGCTATACTTGTAACAACTTAAAGAGAAAGAACAACGTTTTTGAGTTTGTGAGACAAGTTTGGATAGTTTTTAGCGAGAGTCGATTGCAAAATTTCTGCTAGGGAGAATTTATTCGCATATAACCTTGTCATTTCTGGATATTGCAGAGTTATCTCATGTTTTTAACTTTTTCATGATCAGTAACACTAGTGATGACGTCATCAGGCCACGCCCATGGTTAGGTGATTTATTATGAAAAAATTTAAAGGCTCAGTTTATTGTTATTTATCCCCTTGATTTAATATTTTAACTTTAAACTTTACTATATGCTCTGCATAGATTTTGCTTCATATCTCAAAGGTCATATTTCGAGAGAATTTTCAAATATTGAAAAATTCGTTATTTTTAAATTTCTGAAAGAAGGATGATTTTGCAAGAGAAACGCATAGGTATGTTTCTAACGTTGGCTTTAACTGAAACTCGTCCAAAAAAATGAGTTATTCTATCGGTGTGTGCGTAGTTTACACTACCAGTAGCTCAATAAAGGGACTCACTTAATGGTCTGGGTAGTTGCACTTAAATTTGAACTACATTTAACATACCAATGAAAGCTAACCGCAAGCAAAATCCAGTGAAACTGACCGCAAGAAAAATAGGCACTCACGTGATGAAATAATAAAAGCAAGTGACACACTCGAACACCAACATATGGTCGGGCCAGTACCTTACGCATGCGCACAGTCATATCACCGGACAGTGGCAGCCATGTACAGCTGTTTCTGCCTTAATTGTGTCACTTGCTTTTATTGTTTTTTTTTCAAGTTACTCATGCAAGTAATGGTCCGGGTCGTTACCAAATATGGTAAGTAGTGTCTACACCAAGTAATCCCCTCGATAAGATCAAACGAAGCACACGACAACCACACATAAGTTTTTCTTTTTCTTTTGCGTTTGTCTTTCTTTTTTCTCTTAAATTGTTTTTGCTTGTACTTTTTAATTTTGAACTTTGGGAAACACCAAGAAAAACTGCTACAGTAAAATTTTCCTCGCTGAGGCTGACGCAAGTGAAATCAATTCACCTCCTTAGCAACGCCCACCCCCATGAATCGCCGGGTTAATGGACCCTTAAATTTGAATAGCGTCTATGGAGTATCAAATGATGACACAATAGTATGTGTTCTGGTCTTTTAATCTGTCATATAATCAGTGATTTTTAATAAAGAATACATCAGTTTGAAGAGTTTATTTTCACTCCGCAAGACTTAATCCGGCTAAGATTGCATTTAAATAAGACTTGCCAGGAGCAAAGGGATGATTAATAAAACCATATCAAGAGGTATTTCAAGTTGAAATGAACATTAATTTAATACATGGCTGGACTGGTCCGCTATTTCTCTGAAAGAGCAGGATACTGATTGGTTCCGAATGCAACAAAATAAAAACGAGGCCAATATTTCTCCAGCAGGGACCAAACAGAAGAATTCGTAAATCACTCGCCTGTGGCTCGTCATTTACAAATTCTTATCGTGTTCTACCGACATCCCGCGTGGTTTATCAGCCTTTATAACATAGATAGGACCCTGCGCGCGCTCTGATTGGTCAAAAACCTATGTTTTATCAGAGTATAAAACATAGAAAAAGCTTGTTTTATTGTTTTGCGCGCGTAAAATCTATATCATAAAGCAAATGAAGAAGCCTAAGCCGTGTATTACACTGTGTAAAACACTCCAGTCATTTGAGAACACTCGAGAAATGTAGAAGACACTCGCCTGCAGCTCGTGCTTTCTACATTTCCCTCGTGTTCTCAAATGCCTGTCGTGTTTTATCATAGTGTAATACACGGCTTAGGCTTCTTTATTTGTTAAATAAACCATAGAAACTTGTGGTCTATTGCTTAACTGAACGACAGTTTTAAGAAAAGTCCATCTTGTACATGTTTGTGCGTGAAAGAAATAGTTGGCAAAAAGTATTTTAAAATGATTTAGTAAACTGATCAAAACTGTTTTTCAATAGAGGTTCCCATGAATCAAGTACTTTCTAAATATCTGTACTGCTAAACTGAACACCCCCTTAACAATTTGAGTCTCAAAGTTAACACATTGGCACTGTACACTAAGTTGTTAAAAATACCAAATCATTTCTGGTTTCATTTCGAGGAATAGATCTTTTCAGTTAACTTGGGTGGTTTGTTGGCCCGTTCCAGACCAGACTCTCTGGAGAGTGGTTCTTGCTTTCAAATCAGTTTCAAATTGTCGTGTGTTTATGAATAAATAATTCTCAGTTCGAGAAAAGAACATTTCTCTAGAGAATGTCACGCGGTTCGAAATGGAAAAGCAGACCGCTCGAGCTATTTAAAGTTGAGGAAATTTTCTTGCTGCTCTAGAGCGCTCAGATTGAATCTGATCATTATAGTTTCTGACATAGTGACGCGTACGTGTTTCTTTTGAAGGTGTATTTCTGGTTTTCTAGGTTGTGACTCCATACTCTTCAGTTCTCTGTTAAACATATTTTGTTATTGTTTCTTTCTTCAAATTTTCAAATGCAGTGTTCTTTTGATTACAGTTTTGCAAATCATCTGCAAGTGCATTTAAATTTGAACCGTCGCTCTCTGGAGACGGCTTTCGATGGTATCTTTAGAGTACAGGTTGATTTCAATAGGAAGATTAAGTGTTTTGACTTATAATTTGAAAGGTTTAACCATTTGCGTATACAGTCTTCAATAAAGTTATGAATTGTACGTATATCTGTCATTTCTATGCCATACAAAACACAAGAAGCAAACAAAAAGAGACAGACGTTTTTTTTTTTTTTAATCAATATCTCAGTCATTGAGACGTGAGAGTGTATGTAATTGCAGTCTTCTGCGGAAAAGAAGCACAACAAACAAGATAACCATTTTAATAAACGAATAAAAAATATAATTACAACTAGATCATATTTCCTAGATCTACCACAAAAATCTCATTACTATAATTAAATGGAAGGAATAAACATCACTGGGAGACTTTGTATTTCGATCGAGCAGGGAACAGTTATGTGTAGCACTACAAAATAAATTCTATGGAAAAAATCTTATCAAAACTGATTAACATCATCAGATGTCGGCATATAGAATAACGGACTTAGCTCAGCGTTCACTGATAGTATATCAGTCAATTTCTCGTGTTCGTGTCCTTTTCGGCTCTTGTAACAAGGAAATAGGTTCGACTTACCGAATTAAAATCGCAATAAATAACATTTCTTATCAGTACCTCTTCTATATTTATCGGAAAGGTTAGAATTTCGCAGTATTAATCCACCGATAATCGAACGATGAATCTTTTACCAGTTTAAGATCAAGACAGTTTTGCGCATTGGATGATTGTATGTCAATTGTATATTCATGTCAGAACAGAAATCGTTCCAAAACTACTGAAAGTCAAAACGTTACGCCGCTTGGACTGTGAATCCATTTGTGATCCTTCTGGGGGCAAAGATGCGCTGTTGGCTCGAGAGACCCTCGTAACTGATCTATATATATATATGTATGTAATACGCGTACTTTTCTGTAACTGCCATGTTCACCCTGATGAAGGCTATTTTAAGTAGCCGAAATATAGGTGCGGGAAAACAATCGTTGAGTCATCATTTGTGACAGTGTATATATATATATATATATATATAATATTGATACGTTTATTGCAATGACTTCGAAATTAAACTGTAATTCACTTCTGGCTCATGACAAGGGAATTCTAACTCGAAACATTCAGCACAACTGGAAGGAAACAAAGGAAACAAGTTGCTTTTGATTTGTTAAGATTTCAGTAACGTTTTCAATCTCTGTTTGCTTTTCAAAATTAATCCGCCAGCGGGTTTTGTTATCAAACATTCAGCTTTGACTGTATGGCATTGCCACGCGGAAGCGGCCAAGATGTATTGTTCCGGTAAAGTAATTAAAACTAGTAATAATTCATAATCCTTTTGGCTTGAGGAGTCCATAAATAACTTGCTTTTATTACCATGGCATATTCGGCAAGTAATATAAAGTTTACAGTTCTAGAAAACTCATTCACACACCGTTTCAGCTTGACAGGTAAGGGTAGGATAATCTTGACTGTTGTTTTTGAAGGTTTAGTATGCCACTGCCTAGCTTTTTGGTTAAGCAAAGTTATCTTATTCTGCTTGCATGTGCCATTCTATGTTTCTTACACTGCTTAAACAGTCAAGTTTTCTTTAACGCACCGTATATAAGCCTGATATTTACGTATCGCAATTAGCGCTTCCATTAATTTTCGGCTGCAGTGACTTAACGTACGTGGAGGGTCAAACTACTAAGTGTGAGTCTGAATTTTATAGCTATATATACTAAAAAAAGACTGTTAATATGTCACTGTTTCGTACATAGAGTCGGGGCTACTGCGATGCATTATAAGTCAAAACTTCGATTGTAATAAAAGTTACGTCATGATGTTTACGAAAGTAAAAAGGTTCCAATTTGAGGAAAATCAAGACGGAGTGAATAAAAAAAAACATAGTCGCACAAATTTCAGCATTTAATCATGGCGTCTTTTCGTTCGGTGAAAGATCTTACAGGGTACAGTAAGGTAGTGTCGGCACTATATTCAAACGTAAACATTTATGTACAGGACCATATAGGGATAAAATTGCTTTGGAATCACTGGTTTTTCATGGATGCAGTAACGTTGAGAACTGCCGAGTGGCTGGTTAACGTTAGGCCACATGTTGTTGTTTAAAACAGAGAATGACTCATGGCAAATTATTGACATTTCGTGACGTCGGCAACTTTGACTTCAGAAAGAAAAATATTTTGTTATTTAAAACGTATAGGAAACATCAGTCATTTTCTTTTTTTTTGAAACTATTGATTGCTTCATCTTCGCGGCTTGGAACTCTGGAAGAAAAGACTTAAATGATTACATATTTTTTTAGTATTGAATCCAGAATTTTAGTTTTTAACCAAGCTATCATTTGTTAAAGTTAGTCAGGAATCTGTTAGCACGTCAAATTTTATCCCTAGTTACAACTTGTTCGCCATTTGTACAGGCCTTCAAGAATTTTTAATGAACCGTCAACTCTCTGAATGTGTATATGTAAAGTAGTGCAAGCCTCTGTTCGTTTTCCACATTTGGAACGTTAGCAATCTACACTTCGAGACTCTGGAGACTGGCAAATGCAAATTCAATTTATCAAATTTTTCTACCGAGCTAAATGAATGAATAGATTGTTTTAATTAGTTTTGATAGAAACGAGAGATTACCATAAATTTTCAGTGGAAATACGTTATTCGACTTTAAAGCAACTTGATTGTTAAAAGCCCCCAAAATAACATATTGTATTACACCTACTGATCGTGAAACTTTCATTTGACGCTTAAGGGGTATTAAAAAGCATGGTTTTATTTCATGATCATGAAAGCATTAGATATTTCCATAGCCTGGAGACTCTCACATTTGTATAACCTGCCAAGCATATTAAAAACATTGTATTTTTCATACGTCTAGTTCATATATTGAGAACTTTTTTTCCATATATCCCTTCGCCACTTTATAAATTAGTTTTTAATCAAAACGTTATCAACGTTAATCATAATGAAAATTTTCTGAAGAGAAATCCAACACAGATGTAATTTTAAAGAAAATATAAGTTATCGGTTCGTACCACAAGGCATGTGGTGACAACTGTTTATTACGATTTGGCAAAAAGCATTCCTGCGAACTATTTAAATCAGAAGGACAATGATTTCATATTACCTATTTGTTTCTCGATTCAATAATACAAGTCTCCCTTGACAGTTTTTTGACAAATAAGAGTGGAAACACTATGAAACGATTCCCTTGAACGCCAAGCCCACCTATACGTTGAAAAACTGCTACATCAGTTTTAGCTCAAAGGGAAACGTGTTTTTTAAGTGCATGTGTTCGATGAAATCTTTTCGACACGGATCAAAGCCTCAAAGAAAACAAGTATCACTGTATTCTGTACGTATGTATGTGAAAAAGCATCGTTATTCCACGTTTCTATGATAACTTGAACAGCTAATTGTCGATGACACGAATCGAAAACATTTTGCCGAAATTAAGTGAAGTGGTGTCTTAAGAATGAAGTGAAGCGGGTGAAGACTTCTTTTAAAGTAACGACCTAATCGCGACGAACAAAGCAGATATATGTAAGCAACGAATTCACTTACATGAAAAGCTCGATAATTATACCTCAAAAGAATTTAAAGGTTTGAGATACCAGAGTTGGGGAAATGGGTGGAAAATGGGTGGTCTGCGTGTAAACAACCACCCGTTAGCCGCGAACGGAAATCAATCCCATCTTGGCTACAAAACCGGAATGCATGTTTTTAAATCTGATCATGGCCAGACCGTGCACAAAATTTGATGCTTTTTCACGGTCGTTTTTTCAACAAAATGCCAAACAAAAGTAGATCACCTGTCACTAATAATGCATTGTTCCTGTGGCCCTCGTGTGACCTGAACTGTTCCGAATTCAACTAATCTTGATGTTTGACTGGCCAAGAATGCGCAACAATTTCATTTCAGTTTATATATAATCCAAGCATTGCTCCCTTATCTGTAAACGTAGGGCATGACACCACCCACGTAATACAACTTTTTACCCATCGGAAGTGATATCTCTCTTCTTTCCTTTCTCAGACACAGACCATGACTTTTTCTGCGTGTTTCCGTCGAAACACAGATCTGCAACTGTTACTTTTATTTGTTTCATTTTTTTTGAAAATCGACCACTTCTCGTGATATCCAATCTTGACAAACGGAAACTGAATGAAATATCGCCTTTACAAAGTTTGTTTTTAGACATTCCTTCCACAGTTAAAAAAACACTTGAGTTTAAAGAAAGTGAGGCGAAGTGAAACCCACACATTTTTTAATGAATCTGTAAAAGGGAAAAACGCAACCGCTGGCAGCCATTAATCAAGTTGTAAGAGCATTATGTGACTAGCCGATATTATTATTTAGTATAAATCTACTAGCGTTCTATCTCGAATGCCGTTCTCTGATTGGCTACGCTACTCACTATCTATTCTGTGATAGATAGTGAGTAGTGTAACAGAGTGCGCTTGTTAACAAAATGACGGCCGTTTCTTGGCGTTTTCGAAGTGTTAAGAAGAGGATTTAGATTAAGTTTTGAACGACTAGTAGATTTATACTAAAACAATAAGATTATTCGCTCTCGATTTCTTTCGCGCGATAGTTGACTCGGGCTGCGCCCTCGTCAACTATCACGCGATAGAAATCTCGAGCTCATAATCTAATTGTTAAATAGATAGAACCATGCGCGCGCTCTGATTGGTCAAAACCCATGTTTTATCAGAGTATTATTAAACATAGAAAAAGTGTGTTTTATTGTTTTTCGCCACATTACCTCTGTCACAAAGCAAATGAAGAAGCTGTGCATTACACTGTGATAAACCACGGCGAGCATTTGAAAAACACTCGAGAAATGTTGAAAACACTCGCCTGCGGCTCGTGTTTTCTACATTTCCTTCGTGTTCTCAAATGCCCGTCGTGGTTTACCACAGTGTAATACGCGGCTTAGACTTCATTATTTGTAAAATAATTATAATATGATAGAATTTATGCAAGCTGCGAATTCATCATAAACGGTGGCATCGATCCGAGCTTAATGTAGAAATTAGAAATTAGAAATTTGGCTTGGATTTCGATTATAAATTAGAAATTGAGTGTGGAATTTGTTCAATATGGCTGCAAGTAAACAAGCAAATAAACTTAACGACATGTGGTCTGAAAATGAAAGTCGTCAACTCTGAGGAACATTGCATGCCGTCCTCGTTCAGGTGCCACCAGACTCTCTGACCGGCTAAGGTTGAACTCGTACGATAAATCAGTACGGAAAATTATATTCTTTTAAAGAAGAGGATTTAAAGACGTAGTGAGGTCGATTCAAGACTTACCACTTGCTAGTGAAACTTAAAAGATTGATGAAATACCGGACATTTATAGTTTTGTAATGTTTGACCTCCAGTTACTTCATTCGAGAACCCACAGCAGCAGCTTGTGGAGATTGAAGCAAAATATGGAGTCCATACGCATTAACTTAATTCTTTACAAGATGAAAACCTCCTAATTAAAAGTGTTACTTTCCTATCAGTCATATCTATTTGGATTTGAATTTAATCAGTCTGCTAGAACATTTTTGCCAAGCTAACGGTTTTATTTCAGCGGCAACTACCGACGCTGGGAATAACAAGGGAATAACAAGCTGCAAATATCAATCACATATTTTTGGGGTCGTCACGGGCATTAGTTTTTAGAAAGTCTAGTTTTGTTTGCGGTCTGTTAAAGAGCGTACAGAGAATAGTTATCGTCTAATCTTAATCTGTGGACGCGTCCGACAATATGGCTTATGACGTCAGAGGCCGCCAAGTTTTCCGACTTAATGAAAAATGTTATATATGGTTCTAAATTTTAGGCCATTGAGTACCATTTGGCTTAAAGTTTGTTCTCTCAGTTTGGCGCCTACAAATCTTAACTTAAGCTGTCTTACGGCATTTAGAGATTTAAGAGCACTTAAAAAAGCTCCCAGTGAACAATAATATGTCACGAAAATGAACCCTAAGCTTACAAAGCGAGAGAAGTTTACTCAAACTTATTTTATCGCGGAATGAAATTACCTAAGTTAGGAAATAGCTTTCTGTATCCTGTGTCGTCGAAGAGCGCTACAATTTTGTTACCATTGCGTAAATTTGTCGCGACAAACAACTACTTGAACAAGGAAAGGAAACGAATTCAATCCATTTATAGCTACAACGTACGTACCTGTCGATAAGATTATTTACATCAAGTGTGTATGTGCATCACTCCAATAAAATATAACTACTTGGAGTATGAAAACGAATGCGCACGTTTGCGCGTATGTAAACTAAAAATATATACAGATTTTCATAGAGTTGATGCACTGAAATATCAGATTATTCAAATATTACAGTTTCTGTTAAACACAACTAATAAAATATAGCCAAATGTGCGTAGCAACTGAGTACATTTTTATTCAGTCATATTCTGAACTGAGAAACATATTGTGTCACTGTGTGTTGTCAATACAGCTATTTTTCGTGGCATGTGTGTTCTTTCCCAAGCTGCAATTAGCGTATCGACAAACTTAACCTGCTGATAACGATTTGAAAACAATAGTAAGTAAATATATTACGGTGGTTTTGGACAATTACCCAAATGGACTCGATTAGCGATTTCTCATGAGTTAATTATAATTCATTTCAACTTATTCGAATTTAATTTATATAAATGTAGCAATAAATATGTCTCTATTTTCTATCGCTTCTTCATCCAGTTGTGTTGCGAATCTTTCCATTCATCAGTTTTGCTTGAGGCAATAAGTGCAAATACAACACTTGTGCTACTCAGTAATCCAAGTTTCGTAGCGATAAATTTTTGTACTTAAACTATTTGAAGAAGTTGTCAAAAATTGAAACAAAGCGTAGTGGAATATATCGGGCGTTGTAACTAGAGAGGGCTGTCTTTAGAATAACCGCTTCCTTCGGTAAACTGTTGAGTTTATTTTCGTGTTTACTTTTTGTCTCTGACGTGCTTCCGTAAACCTCTGCTTCCTCGCTTAAGGGTTGAGGTTTCCTTGTTCATTCAAAATTTTGTGATTACCTAGACGTGATTGTTTTCCATGGCGCACTGAGCAATAAACTGCATGAAAGAACAATGCCACTTTACAAAAAAAACGCAATAAAACAGGCTGCGCTTTTAGAAGTCAGCTGTCAAAAGATCTCTGAGCTTGATCGTCAACACCAGATTAATTCACTGTTAACGACTTTTGTGTCTTTTACAGTCAGTTCCAGCAATCGCTCAGCTGAACCATGAACAAGATAATAATGCTGATTGCCTTTCTTTATCTGGCTTTTTGCACTGGGGAACTGATGGCAAGAAATATGCTTAGACCCAACAGGGAAACGGTAAGCTCATGTAAATGATTAAATTAGTCGCCAAAACTGAGTCAACGCATTTCTAAATTATCTTTTTAAAAGTCAACTTAGTCTTACTATAAATCAAATATCCGAGTGCCTGATTAGTCCAGTTAATTCGTGAAGACTTTTGAAAGGTCTGTAAAGTATTACGTGCAGGGTCTTGGAATATTTTCTTTCTCGCATCTTTGGCTTTTCAATAAATCCCACTGAGTGAAGTGAAACGTATGTCAATCCACAATAGAATAAACGGACAGTCAGCTTGTTGGTCCTGAACCGAGATTTCGACTCCCCTGAAAATAATGAATAAAACAGATTTTGTGCCCTACACATGGATATTTGAAATCTAACTCTTAGCAAACCCAACGAGACACGTAGATTATCGATTCAGTGGGCCAAGAATCACTGCTTTCGGTCTACAACGTGAGCACTAAATATATCTGGGATTTTCATGGTATTATCGAGCTGAACTTGTTAATTTACAGAGGGATTTTTTTCAGTGCAGCGTGTGCATAAAGATACCCAAGCAGCGATTATCACTGACAATCGTTAACCATTCAGAATCGACTGAGGTGTTGGTTGTAATTTTGATTTTATTCCCTTTTTGTTTTAGCACGAGCGTCCAAAGCGAGGTGTCTGTAAAATGTACGGACCCTGTAGCGCATCGAAGCCCTGCAAGAGTGACAACTGCGGGGGGACCACTATTGACTGTTATGCCGGCAGATGCATCCCTAAGGATGCTGATCCATACAAGAAGAAGCGAAGCATCAACTTTCCAGAAAGTATCTGAACAAACGCGTTTTATCCACGTGTACCTGGCCGTACTGAGAAACCGACAATTGAAGACATCACTGGACTTAAGTCATGTAAAAAAATGCACAGTTATGTTTAACGGACAAAATATGTCAGTCGTTGTAAAACCTGTTATTTTCAGTTTAAATTTATGTAGATAGCTACTGAAATTGTAATGTTTGATATCATTAATTGACATAAAGCAATAAAATTGTTTGAATCTGCAATTCATTTTGTCATAAGATACTGTGCCTAGTCGCCAAAAAAGCTTTTTTACGATTCATATTCCGAACTATGTTACATATTTCGTTTTGAGTCACATTTTCCTTACCTCATAAGTTACCGAAGAACCCTTATGTTGCTTCGTGAGTTTTGAACCGACACTTGTGCACTTCTAGTCTGTTAAAGTTTGGCAAGTGTATGCATACAAATGAAAACATTATTTCACAAAAACGAGGAAATATCTTTTCCTCTGCCGAAAAAAGCCCACAAAATTCATCGAAATGATCACCTGTGGCCAAAGTATAATACGATCCACTTTCTCATTGGTGAGACATTACCTCATTTGCGATCACTGTACTACATGCTCTGACAAGTGAAAAAAATGCAAGGAACCATTTTTAAAAATATTTTCACAAACAAAGTTTCCACGATAAAAATTCACGCAATCCTGAGAATCTGCTCCCCGTCAGCACCCTTATGAATAAAAGCTAATGCCGCTTGCGTTTCCTGGGACCTCGTTCACTTATTTAAGCGCATTATTTAGGCTGTTTTGTCTCTCGCGGTCTTGGAGTCTTACCAAACGAATAACCGGCCTTTGAAGCCGCCTTTCCGGTTCCATCTAACGTACAGCCGCTCCTTACGTACGCTTGTGGTCAGTTATGGGCTTGATTACTCTCAGTCCAAGCTCATAATCTGGATTTGGTGTGCTTTCTCCACCGGCAGCTGCCTTCTTTAACATCTCAGGTATTTCTCGCCCAGTTTGTTTGTAATTTTCAGAGGTTGATATTTTTCCTAAGGATTCTAATGGTAGCCCTCACGTTATGCTAAGGTGATCCCATCACTTAAGCAGATAAAACCGGTTATAAAGGTTAATTTCTTTAGTTCCTGTTGACCTATTTAGGCATTTCAAAACACTTTCGTGAAGTGAATTAATTTTATTTCATTACCTTTATCCCCTTTAGCACCGTGTAGATGACTGGATTTAATCTTGCCACCAACTTCGTCCTTGGAGTGAGTATTGATAATCACCAGTTACATTGCAGATGTTTGCAATAATATTTCGGTTCAGATTTTCAGTTCTAATCGCCATTCTTTATTTCACCCAAGAAGTATAGTAGAGGCTAAATCACATAGTAAAAATGTTTGGCTACTGTCGTGGCCATGGAGATCTTTTCAATACCACAGACAGGCCTACCCTTTGCATAACCCGGTAACATAGTGCAAAACCAACCATGCTAGGACATCTAAATAAGACTCTCCTACCAGTCCAGTACGTTTCTTTGGTTTGAAGTCCCACTGTGTATAGCTTGCGTCCCAGCATGGCTGGTTTCGCACCGTGTAATAGGGTCGTGCAAAGGATCTATCTTCTTAAGGACGTTCGCGCGAAAATTTTCTGACATTGATTTTTTTCTGAAAATTTTGCCATTGAAAGATGATGAGTTAGTGATGTCAGAAATGTAAAAAAATTGGGGGGTCACCGACTTCGTTTTAGAGAGAACATGCCCGGAAGAACACCTAAATCTGAGTAAATCGGGCTTCATCGGCGAAAATGACCACAGTGGCTGAAAGTCCCGAAATATTGCAATTAGAGTTTTCAAGGGAAGTGTTCTCTGCCAAATATGGTTTAACTGGACCTAGTAAGAGAATTTAGTCAACTGGTGAGGGCCCTCAAAGAACAAGTTCGCATTTAGCGACCATTGTTTCACGTGCCTTGCAGCCGCAAGATGGCAGAATTCCATGTCCCGTGGACAGAAATCTTGAATTTTTTTTTAACTTCCCACATTGATTTTTTGCTCATTTTTGGAAAGTGTGGAGATAATTGTAAATTAAATCTGTTTCTGAAAAGAAAAGTAGGGGTCACCGAACGTTCAAGATCGTTAAAGCCAATCAAAACTATAGCAATGGGCACCTGCCCTTTCATTGTTCATTTTAGCACTTAGCGCGCGCGCTCGATGCATGACGTGGCACGTGAATTTCGTGCGCAGTAAGAATGCGCAGTAACAATTGGCGCGAACGTCCTTAAGTGCCTCACCATTTGCATGCTGTGTGCCACACCATTATCACTAAAAATATAGCCTTGCATACGGCTGGCGCGCGGGAAATTTGAAGTGACCAATCAGGATCCAGCTGGAGATGGCATAAACTTTTCACGGAAAGGGATTTACAATTTCAAAAATCAGATTGTAAAAAGTGAAAAAAATATGAAACATTTTTTTGCCTCCAAGCTTCTAATTTGGCGCCAAAAATTTATGGGTCACCGGCGTCCGGAAAGGCAACTCGCTTGTAGTTAGTGGGGCGTCGCTAGCTAGGATAATGGTTGTGTTATTTTGAACAAAATGTGCTGTACCTAGTCAATTGCAACTCAGAATTCGCAAGTTAACTTTTTGAAGGGGCCAAGCAGCTATAGCATTGTTTTTATCTTTGTTAGCTGCCAATAAAATGGGTATTTTCGAGTCGTTTGGTAGGACAGCTCATCGGGCTCTTATTCATTGGCGGTGTTAATCGCACTGTGACATTTCAAGATTCAGCACTGATTTATTTGTAGCTCTATCAGAAACTGAATTGCTTACGCTAATGAAGGGCAAAACTCATGACGTTCTGAGTACGTCATACAGGCACTCAAGAGGCTATTGGACATGGATTGCTGTGTGTCTAACTCCACACAGATTGGATCGCATGATGTCTGATCAGTTGTGGCTCATTGCCATGACAATTGTTTAATCTCAAAAGAGCTTCGTCGTGGCTTGCGCATCTTGAAAAGTTCAGTCTTAATTTTTCAAGTCCGTGTTTGTTATCCGTGTTAATCTTCTCCATTCTTCATTTTTGACTATCCTTGATTATCTAAGGTTTATTATTACCTTTTGGTGTTTTTATATCTTAGTAATTAAGCAACTATATTCAGGTTTCTTTCAATTTAAAGGAAATCTTATACATGGCTAAAATATTACAAACTGTCGTGACTGAGTTTCTTTAATCCCTGCAGTCCTTTCCACGGATTTATTATATCTTCAGACAACAGTCCCATCGTAAGTCACGTGCTCTTTTTGACGGGTTCATCTCCCGGGCTGCTTACTAGTTAATTCTTTCCAGGGATTTACACTTCCATTTGGCGACACTAATTTGCCTGCGTTGAGAGCTTCGTTATAAACCTGCATGCAGGATATACGACCGCGAAAATTCCGCCTGTCGCCGATTCGTGCGCCCATCCTCACGGATAATTAGTAGCCAGTGAGATGTTGCCAATACTTTGCTCGTCTTGTAGCTTGCCATTTATCCACAAGCTTGCTCGTCCAGATTTCTGATCATAAATTGCGCCGACAAAATTCCACGTGTTGGGTTTTATGTGCGTACTCTTTATGGCAGGTAGACGTACTTTTGATCACGATCGACGAAACGCGCAAAGAGTTTTCTGGGCCTCGTCATCCAAACATTTACGCCCATCCATCGGTTTTATAGTTGAAAATTGGACCTGCCTGTTTTGGCAACACCCACGCAAAGAGAGAGATGGAGTTCTTGACGTCTAATTTCCCATTGTTTGGAAACTCGATGAAGCTGTTCGGGGCACCCATAAATGACAGAGAGTTCCCGCTTTGGTTAAAAGGCCCCACTGCGGTATAACGTTGTGTATTATTCCAGGGGTATTTCCACCAATCACGTCTTTTGCTTGGTATGTAGCGCTGAGCGGGTACAGGGCCACTGCTTTGGATAAGCTGCAAGAAAAATAAAAGTATTTCAGAGTATTAAATATCTTATTATGCAAATATCATAAACTTTCATTGCCTTTAGCAACATTTGGCAAAAACCATGGACTTAACTTATGATTGTCGTCACTAGAAAGGACTTTTAGCTCAGTACGGAACAAACAAAAATAAAGCCACAAAGCGCAACCAAACCGGTTTTATGTATTTTGCCCTTTTTGTGAACGATATGTTAACAATCGCCCAGTTTACAACAAACTTGCTTATTAGCATAAAATAAATAGAATCGATGCAGACAAATTTAGACCCTGGCTGCATTTTTTTAACTTCGGACACTGACCTGCGACACCGAGGTTACTGAAAGAAAAGATGGAACAACTGAAGTTTTTTTTTACTGAATTTAACGTGCCTGTTAGAAAAAGATTTTTGCACTTGTCAAAACTCTTTTTCTTTGAAACATCGCCATTATTGCGTTCGACAGAACGCAGGTCTAATCGGGTAATGGAGGAATATCGAGTCTTCCTGTATGTATTTGACTTTATTTGGGTTTAATTGCATTTAAAAAACCTGGCAGACATGTCCGGACGAAATCTGCACAACTTTTCGTACGAACAGAAAGCTGAAGTTTGGCTGCGCGTTGTGTACCCTCTTCTCTCGACCAAAAAAAAGCTGCTTTCTGCAGAATAAATTAAAGGACGAAAAGCGTAATTTCACTTCGCTGGCCTAGATTTCTAGGCGGAAAAGATGTAACAGAAGCCCAATGAAAGTGTTCAACTTCCACAGGTTTACATTGGCACACCAACACGTTCTCCGTTTTATGTTTCGGAAGTGAAAAAGATCAATAGCTGTTCCCACCGAAGCCAAGGCTATTCAAAGTCGTGTTTGTAAACAGAATAATGGTCCTAGTAATGTACGCGATTTCGACATAGTTGCGTAGCTCGTGCAACGGCGATTTGCATATCGTGCAAAGTTTCAGAAGTTATTCAACGATCGAGGCGAAACAAGAAGTAACCGTGGGTACTCGACTAGCTTTCCCCGCAACAAAAAGGTATATCGTAATTTTTTTATAGTTAATGTACGCGATTTCTACACTGTTGCTTTTTGTTACGGGAAAGCTAGTCGAGTTCCCACGGTTACTTCTTGTTTCGCCTCGATCGCTGAATAACTTCTGAAACTTTGCACGATATGCAAATCGCCGTTGCACGGGCCACGCAACTATGTCAAAATCGCGTACATTAACTATAAAAATTTAACATACACCTTCGATAAATCCGCCGAGAAAATTGATGGAAGATCATTGGTTCCTAGCCCCATGTTAAGCCTTGTGATTTCCTCGGCTTCGTTGAATCATGATTTTTATCTGAAACTTTCCACGAAAGTTTCAGATAAAAATCATGTTGCTTGGTGTTGCTAGTTGCTTGGCCCGTTGCACGGGCCAAGCAACTAGGTCGATGGATGAAGAAAACTGCTTCGTGTAAGAAGGCGACAGTGTTACCCGGCTAGAACTCTTCGCTGATTGGCCATTCTGGCCAATCAGCGGGACGGATTCGACCACTTCTGGAACTGGTTCGGTAAGAGTAAGTTCCCAGGGACTCTCCAGCTCTTGAAGTAAACTTTCGCCCGAAAATATCGCATCGTGCCGGCTAGTAGCCCCTGGGTTTCCGAGGATGACGAGGACTAAGCTTTACGTAATATTTCAAAAACGAGTGCGAGGGTTTCATCAGGTTTCCAAACGCGAGAAACATTGAAACCACGAGGCCGCAGACCGAGTGGTTTAATTTGTTTTCGAGCGTTTGGAAACTGATGAAACCCAAGCACGAGTTTTTGAAATTACTTCTCCAACAAAGAAAATTAGTTTAAATTATCATTTGAATAAGTTTTCTCAATTCAACTGTTATATTTGAGACGTGAATTGTGCATGATCCTCAAAACAATGTGCATGATGTGCATGATCCTATCACCTAATTGCTGCACTGTGACAACTTTGAATATTCATCAACTGATGTCAGGGGCACCCAACGAGAATATAGTTCAAAACCACTAAAACATAGCATTGTTGAAAGTATTTTGGTATTTAAAACGGTAGATATAGGCATATTTTTATCCCTAAAAATTTTTCATCTGTTCGGATTTCCTAGCTGAAAGTCTAGTGATCCGAAAATTACAGGGATCAAAACTTACCTTTTCGAAAATTTCAGCCAGAAAAAAGGCTCCCGAAAATCATAGGTGACTTTTTTAGGTAAAAATCCGTTAAAAATAGGCAATTATACCATATTTTTGATGTTCGAAAATCTTAGGAGAAGCAGGCAAGCAAGAAATTTTACAAAAAATGTTCCGAAAATTCTAGATCTCAAATCGTCTTCCGAACAGATATATTTCCGAAAATTGTCGTTGGGTGCCCCTGTGATGTCACGTTGTTACCTAGCTGTTTGTTAGTTCCGAGCACGTTGCTTCACAAAGCAAATGGCAGAGTGTAGATTTAGACCGCCTAAAACTAGCAAAGAACAGGAAAAGTGTGTGTCCAGCGCTATTCCGAGGTAACGTGTGCATTTGGTCTAATAAAATTTCTAACGTTAGTGCCATTTTAGGTCGGAATTGTACAGCAAGGTCGAAAGTGAACTAAAACCCGAGGTCGCCACCAATGAGCGAGAATTTAAATTTAGAAAAACAATGGCCTTTTCTGTTTTCGGTAGTTTAATAACAGTACCGTTACATTCAACGTTAGCAGTAAATAATTTAGGTTTAAAGTTTGTTTCGTAAAATGTGTGATTAAAAAAGTTGCTTATCGCTTTAAGGTGGCTAAAAACAGTTTCCAGCACATTCAAAGACTTAGATTTTGATGTGTCATTATAACCACTCTTTATCAATTGATGCTACAATCATGGTATCAAAAGACTACCCAATCATTGGTGAACACGTTGGTATTATTTTCGTGACACATTAGGTTACCATAGCAACACTATGACCTGCTAAAAACACCCTTAATTTCAGCTTTAAGCGCTTATATTTCAAAAAACGGCAAGGTGAAATTTTTTCTTTTTATAGATTTTGATAAGCAGGATAAGATGCAAGTTTTGGCAAAGTTTAAAAAAATTCTGTAGGTGGCGTTCAGAGCCACCTTAAATTTTCGAAAAGTTAAGGTGGCTCTGAACGCCACCTACAGAATTTTTTTAAACTTTGCCAAAAGTTGCGCCTAATCATGCTTATCAAATGTTGATTTCTTTTTTCTTTTAAAGGTATACTACAAGAACATACAGATCGATACCTACAAAATTACCTTGCACACTACAGAAAAAAGAAAAAAAACAACAACAAAAAAGACTACACTACTCTACACTAGGCTAGACTACACTAGACTACACTACACTACACTACACTACACTACACAACATTACACTACACGACATGGATTAAAACACATATTCAACTTGAACTTAAGCTAAAGAGTAATTTAGGGAAACGAAGTTTGGGTAACAGCTACTGTTGTATTAATGGGAGTAGAGGTTTCCATTTTTTATCGTGGAACTGGATTTTGGTATTTTTTTTCGCGATAAAACGTTCGGTTTGGAACGTCTTTTTAAATTTATCGACTAGCAGCCTTATACGCAAAGAACCCTTATTTAACTTACAGCGGTAAATGAAGTATTTAGTTTCAAGAAGGATGTAGTTGACTAGAATGCTTATATTATCTGTATCTAAAATCCCAAAAAGGACATTCTTGATATCCAACCTAATAGTTATATTTAAAGAATTAAGTAAACCCTTTAAATCATCCCAAAACATGCTTACTTTTGCACAATGGAAAAAGAGATGTTCTATGGTCTCCAACTCCTCACAATAATCGCATAAGGGAGAATCTACTTTTTAAACTTAAACAGCATGTTGTTTGTATATAAGATCCTGTTTAATATTTTATATTGGAATTCTCTCAATTTAGTATCCAAAGTTGTTTTGAAGGGCAGTAGATATATCTTTTGCCAGTCTAACTGGAATTTGTTATCAAATGTTGATAATATAAAAAATTTCACCGTGCCGGTTTTGAAATATAAGCGCTTAAAGCTGAAATTAAGGGTGTTTTTAGCAGGTCATAGTGTGACTGATTGGGCAGTTTTTTGATACCATGATTGTGGCATCAATTGATAAAGATTGGTAATAATAGTGGCCCATCAAAAGCTACGTCTTGCAAATAGGCCTTTCTCGATTGTGCTAGTAAAACTGGCATTTAATGCTACTAGAAATACTCGCATAAAGCCAAAAAATGCTAAAATAATGCCTGATTTCTTTAGAAAATGCCACTTGAATTCCAAAAATGCTTTGTTTTATTTCAAACAAAACGTACAAACTCTTACATTGTATGCTCATATCAACAACAGGTGACACTTAATAATTGTTTGTGTATAAAACTTGGGGTCAGAATTAAAACTTTTCCAGCCAACAGCCATTAAACAGTCATATTTGAAGCACTACCGGCCGACGGCATCTGGCCGACGCTATCTTGGCTGAGCAACAGAGAAAGAGAAAGAGTTAACCGCTGACCAGCCACACCTTTTTTTTCCGTTGGTGTTAGTACGTCATGTAACGGAAACAGACAATCTACGCACACAAGTAACACAACACAAGTACACAAGTAACACAACGCACAAACAGTCGAAACAGACAGAAGACAATCAAAATTGTAAAACTTTGGGATTATTTATCCTTGTGAGAGCTGAAATCTGGATCACAGTCGTGAAAAATGACAGAAAATGTTAGCAATTCTTTTTCAAGAATTAACCGAAAAAAATGCTCGTTTTCCCAAAAGATGCCGAAAAAAATGCTAGCACAATCGAGAAAGGCCTACTTGGAAAGTGCTGGAAACTGTTTTAAGCCACCTTAACAATATGCAGATTAAGAAAATTTGCATCCGCGTTTGAAATCGTTTCAAACACGGGTCTCAAACACGCCCGTGTTTTCAACTCGTTTTTCATTGGGTTTCTAAACTCATTTACCTGACCAGAATATAGCTCCAGCTCCTGTTGCTGGAATTTTAGCGTTTTTAACATACCAAACCTACTCGAACGTACCCTTTAATCTACGATCACTACTAGTATTATCAAACTTATCTATGCAGCCCGATACCACGATGTTCGACCCCTACTCAAAATGTCCTCGTTTTGCTTGTTGTTTAAATATAATGCTATGCAAATATTACAAATGAGATATTCGTAAGAAGGGGCGTTTTACTAACCTCTGATCCTCATAAGTCTTGACCTGACTTTTGCCACTGCACTAATGATCAAAGGCCTTCGAATGGAACTCGGCGAGCCGTTTGTCTCGTTTAAAGGTGCTGATTTAAATGTTGCAAATGACTTTGCCTTCAGTGACCCCGTCCATTGCATCAGCGAATTGACCCTATTTACGGGAATTTTAGTGTTTGTGCCGTTTGCATCATCTTGTGAGGTCACATTTGCAGCGGAATCACGTGCCATTCCAACACCTCTTCTGTCGCTTCTTCTGCCCTTATTGATGGCATAACCCTCTAAAGACACCACTAGCTTTTTCTTCAAAAGGGATTCCCGCTGTATTTTCTTTGCCCCTTGAACTTCTATAACCTAACTTTTCCCGTCGGGGAATTTCATTAGATGTCGTCTCTATCCCTTCGCTGTTGCTGATATTCCTAAACTGTCTAACTGTTCCCCAGGCCGATCCCATTCTGATATCATCACCTTCATTCATCATCAGACCAAGTTTCTGCAGACTCTTTTCTCTAAGTTTCATAACCCTTCCATTTGGCAAAACGAGCATACCATATCCACCTCGAAGTCCGCTTACCTTCTTGCGGTCTTTTTCAGCCATACCCGACCCTTCAACAGTTTCAAGGGCATCAGCAGGAACCGCATCTCCTGCTCCAAACCCATTTCGCGTTTCTTCCTTTCTGCGATCTATATCTCGAGAGAACTCTTCCGGCTTTCGCTTTCGATCCCATCCATGTTCAGCTCCCTCAAGAATTCCGTCCTCATCTTCATTAGACTTTGAAACCTGTTTCATTGTCCCTTCACTAGTAATTTCTCTTTGGTGATCTTCATCGTCCTCCATCTTTTCATTATGCGGCTCAACGTTTATGACTTCATCTGCTCTGA
>JAHPZR010039437.1:0-13509 GCA_019787425.1 Platygyra sinensis | reverse complement strand
AGAGAACACACTACCGGTAAACAAACACTTAAAACAAGGTCTTAATTCAATTTTTTTCCTCATTATAGTGGCACCGGTACTCAAGGTAGTCTGGATTTTATTCCAAACTTTTCATTTAGATAGTTTGATATGGTTCAGATATCGAATGATTTTATGTGCATACAGGGGTTTCATTATGTTTTTGTACAGGAGGAGTTTTTCTTATGAAAGAAAGTAAGAAGAGAAGACAAGAACAGCCAGGCAAATTGATGGCTATAGCTAAGTCTCATTCACAGCCGGTCAATTTGCCCGGTGCCCCGCCCTTAATTAACCCCCTGTGCATAACCTGAAAGCCGTTCGTTGTCCTTTACCGAGTGATCACACGCCACAATCAAGCAAGCAATCACCTGTTTCTCAGCCAGCCGGCACTTAGTGATCAAGACAATAACCCTGCCAGTGAAGCCAGACTGCTGTACAAGCAGTTGTCAAAACCTTGCAAAAACTGTGTAAAACAAACCTGTCTTTGTTGTCCATGCCATCCCCATACCCAGGAGTATCTACAATAGTCAGGCGTAGCTTAACACCTCTTTCCTCTATTTCAACTGTTGAAGTCTCCATCTTGACTGTCCTTTTTATACTGTCTATAAACAAAAAATACAGTTAGTGACCAAACAATTAAGGACCAGGTTGATTTTAGGACATGCAATGGAAGACAGTTGCATGTACAGTGTACATGTACATCTAGGGATCAACACGGTGTTAAAACAAGATAAAATTACTAGCAAGATAAAAAAAAAATACAATCTAATTACTGTACATGCAACAAGAAAAGAACGGACTGAGTGTGAAAGAGAAGCAAGCCAGGATCATTGTGTAGCACTCTTGGTCAAGACCCTTTACTCTCAGTGGCTCTCTCCATCCAGGCATATATAATTTAAATGGGTACCAGTGAGTTCATACTTCATGCTTCATAGTTTTTTTTTTTTTTTTTTCCAGAAGCAAACTATATACATGTATAACGTCAGTTAAAAACTAAAAATAAGGGGGAAAAGATGCTTTTAGAAAAGAAAGTTGAGAGCATATCCCTTTATGAAAACTCACTTAAAAATAAATCAAAATGCTAAATGCTGGGTATAACGGCGATAGGTTAATCAACTGAGTCGATCCATACATCGAATATAAACACCACGACGTCGAGTTAAATGAGGTGATCCTTTAATATGGTTCAACACGTAAAAACTGAAACAAGGATACAAATAACCAACCGAAACTTAATATAACTATGCCTTAATTAATTCGAGGCACAATTTATGAAAACCACTTAGCCGACCCGAAAACAAAAAACTATTACCCAACAAGAAAGGTACTTTGTATTATCACTGAATGTCGGCTACTGAAGCAATAAAATTAAACGAGGAAAAATAACTTGACAGACAACGAATGAGCGATTACAAATAAGTAACAAAATGCGCATACCTCTATCCCGATCTTGGGGCGAACAACGTACACAGGAAAACCAGAAATACACAATAAAATCTACGAAAACTTTGGGTGCTATCGTCTTGTAATGGAGCACCGTCGAAAACGAAAAGCACGAGGTCAGCTCTATGCTTATTGCGCATGACTTATAACGTGACAGAAACTAAGTAACGCCAGGGTAACGCTACATTGGGAGTAAACTAGTATCCCATTCAGGGGGAGTAGAAATACTGTCTCCTAGTTGCTTCATGCTACTGAAGCAAAGATGCCAGCCTAATGGGCAGCTTGGCTCATTTGCAGACTAGCTTCTACTACCGTACATGTACAGTATCAGGGCTGTGGTCTAGAAGTGCCGGCGGGTGCCACAGGCCACTAACTTTTGCCTTTGCACATCTAGAAATTACCATAAAAAATCCTAAATCTTAACATACAGAATTATCCAATAGTAGCTATGAACTAAATTCCCATAAGTTGAATTACAGTAATCAATTATAATAAGTAATATTTTATGTTAGAAACAGTCATTAGATAGGAATTTAAATGATTAAATGATTATCTACGGTAGATGAACCTCACCAGCAGCTTTGGGCAATTTCCTGTCTGTGTAAAGGTCTGTCAAGAACAGGCTGTTAATGAGGGTGGACTTTCCTAGTCCAGATTCACCTTCGATTTCATTAAGGAGATAGAAAAAGAAAATCATTAACAGCTGTAAAATTAGAATTTCCTTGACTGGATCAAATTGGCATCTACTATCAGGGGTTTCATTTCAAAACTACGGTCGAGTCACCTGAAAATATTGTGCCCTCCCAACCACCCTAGCTGGTCCTGGGTCTCCGAGGATAAGTGACTTGGAAGTGTTTTAAACATATATGTGGGCAACTGATTTTCACTTTCAAATCTCTTTGAACTGAACTTCGGTTACAAGAAAACCTTTCCCTAGATGATCAAATTAACCAGTCAGACAAAATCATCATCGAAGCTGGTCAATTTGATTAGTGCGTGGACGATAATGAAACTCCCATCTTAAAATCATGAAACAACTTATTAACAAAAAAAAACTGGAAATTGTTAAACCCTGAGAACAGCCAGAAAATAGTCCTTTTTAGCGCTCTAATAATCACCATGTACTAGCCCAAACATCATAATCACTACTAATGCAGGTTTGTAGCTAAGAAAATAGTTCCCGGCTAAGATTTTCATGTGGCCAAACCTGTTAGTCAAGTGTTTCCGATATCAAAGGATATTTTGCATGTGTAACCGTTAATTGTCCTTTCCCAAGTGATTGCCTGTAAAAATCCAGCCAGAGATCACCTCTTTCTCAGCTGACAAATTTAGCTAGCAGCCGGCAACCCTGCTAGCCATCAAAAGTTTGCTCTTACATGTACAGTACTTCTGTAATTTGGATTTCCTCTTAACATATCAGGGCTCAAAGGGGCTCATGTGTGGTCGCACCACTGCGCCTTAAAAGCCAGAGTACAGTGCGACTTCTCTAGTGCTTACTCACCTGACCATGCTAACGTACCGGTACTCTGATTGATAAATATAAATTTAAACATAGATATAACACAACCAGGCACCAAATATTTAAGTTGCACCATTTTCTTTTTAACACTGTATGTTCTATTTGTCATCTTTAAGCCTAATTTCCAAGTGGATTCTCTGAACTCGAACTTTCATTTCTTCCCACGTTCTGTGTTGTAAACAACTCTGCTGACACATCATTGCTGCAAATGAAGGAATGCAGCACATGCTTCATAGTGCTAGGCGGTAGCGTCCTAGCGGAAAGTGTGGAGACTGGGATGAGATTAACTCGTGATCTCATTCTTCGCGAACAACAGTTACAGAATGCTGCGTTTTGTAAAGAAAGCTTTCTTTTCACTTGACTGACATGCAAGAATATCCAGCGTTTTTGGAATGGGCCAGTCCACGATTTCTATGGCTTGAAAGCTAGCTAAATGAGCAAAGTTCGTGCTAGTTGTCACGAATACCCACATGTTAAAAAAAAATCAAGAATCATTGTAAACAGAATTTCAAAGGTGAGGCAAGCAACAAGCAATTGGATAGTGAGGACAATCAAGGAAGCGACTTCAGTAGTTAATATCTAAGCTTAACTCGTGTGAAATATCCTGGTTTTTTATTTGTTTTCGTTGGGTTCAATACTGCTAGAATGAGCCCATATTGCAACAGAAAGCCTGCATCACTCTTTTTGGGACATAAAGTATTTTTTTGGAGTAGGTGCTCCAAGTATTTTAAGCTGTGCTCCTAAAATTTATAACTAATCTGCGCCCAAAATTTCAGCAGTGCATCTAGAAATTTACACCTGGTCCCACAAATGCTTCCAAAGCCAAAAATAAACTTTGAGCCCTGCCTATACAGTACTGCTCAGAAGAAACCTAACAGGGAACGCGAACAGGTACAGAACGGATACAGAACGGGTACGAGAACACGAACGGGACGGGTATAGAACGGATAAAGAACGGATATCGAACGGATACAGAACGGTGAATCACAAAAATTATAAAAGTGTATAAGAGAACGCATTCTTCAGAACACATGCTTGTAAGTCATGTTATCAGAGCTCTATAAGAGTGCTTACAAAGGGATTTGAAAACGATACAATTTTAAATAGACGTTTGTCCAATACTTGTCCGGCCTGGTGATCTCGCGAAAATTGACGGAACAAATCATCTTACTGTAGGTCATTTTTCATTTCTTTTTACACACACTAACCAAGCATCTTCCTTGCGTATTCTTGTCCATTTCATAGTGTTCATGCTTGTTGCGGCCATTTGTTATTGTCAAATGACGAGTTGAGTTAGACTGGGATTGAAAGGTTTCCACACGAAAAAATAAATTAAAACAAAAACCTCTTTGTTTTGGTTAACCTTTATTACGATGTTGTTTGCCAACATTGCGGAAGGATCAGCGAGGATAACGTTCAATCTTCACTTAGCGTTATAAGAACATCTTTAAAAGTATCACAAAATGTTGTGCTGCACTCGCTTCAGCTTGTTGGCAGTTAACTCTGTACTGCTCCCGTCCTCCAGCCATGTTTTCTCACATTCGCCGAACAATTTTTCAGTGATACTTCAATTTTAAATCTCACTTAAAGTATTATTTTGTGTAACTACAAGAGCCGAAACTTCGTCTTTTGCTTGCATTTCTTCATTGATGGTGTTGAAAGTGCTTGGCCAGCTCGTTGCTTTTTTTTTCCTCAGGCAATCACACGACTACCGGTCGTTTTTTATCATATCATTTCGGAAAAAAGATTCCATAACTGGCCTTCACATATTTTTCAAGTAACTGGACTCATTTTCACCAAGAAAATGCAAGTTTTTTGTTGGAATTCTTGCAGGCACACATACGGCGAAAGTTTTAACCAAGTGTTGCTAATTGGAAGCATTCTTGTAAACTAGTTCTCGGAAACCTCGTTTTTCTGAAAGAGTTCAAAGAACGCTTACCGATGGAAAACTGGCAGAACGGGAACAGAACAGATAGAGAACGGATATGGAACGGGTACAGAAGGGGTACAGAAGGAATACCAAACGGGAACAGAACGCGTTCTGTCAAGCGTTCCCTGTTAGGTTTCTTCTGATCGGTACTGTATTTTTCCAAGAAAATTTAATTGCACAAAATCCTCTAGCCCTACTGGAAAATCCACTAGCTTTGGGCTACTGGTCAGGACTTTCCTTGCACACATTAGGGAGTTTAAGCAAATCACTATGGCTGGTGCTACTACAGCTGCCATGGCTGAAAAGGTATGGGAAAGATGTCTCAGTGCTATGCTAAATTTTAAGCTTACAAAAGGGAAATACGAAGATCAAAGTAGATACAATGGGCTAAAGAGTTAAAAATCTCTTTATTTAGTTTCTCACACCCAAGTGGCTTCACTTAAAGGACAATGGCCATTATTCGTCTTGCTATCATGATCAGACCATTTCGGAACGAAAGCATACATGTACATGTATGCCAACCAATAACAACAATTTATAGATGAAATGATATATACTGTAATTTCAGAGACAACATCTTAAAGAATATTGAATGAAGAACCCAAATATATCAGTACTCAAAGAAGCAAAATAGTATCATATAGTTATCCAAAACTTCTTCACTTCAACCTCGTGCTGAACAAAAATATTTCACTCGACTCACGTTGCCATTCCAACACCTCTACCAAAACTAATCATAAATTCATGATGAGAGGCAACCTTGCTACAATCTTTGACTTAAATTGACTTTAAATAATATAATATCCAATGGAAGTCTTAAAATGCCGAGATCGATGTCCATTGAAAAGGGCCAGTGAGGCAAAATAAACCTAACATAGCAGCCACTATGGCAAAACATCCTGACTCACATAGTCAGATTTCATGCAAAGGCTTGATGCAACCAACATACATGCACAGTGTCTCATTTTGGGGGAAATTTACTTCCAGCAGCCATATCAGTGCCAGCCATAGTGATTTGCCTAGTTAAGTCCCTATTATGCATTTTTTAAAGGGGCATAGTACACCTTCTGTGCAATACCCAAGAATGTAAAAATAACATACAGTGCATGTAATTCAAATTAACATTAAAAAGCTGTTTATCAATAATTTTTGCAAATGAATTTTTACTATTAAATGTTATACAGAACTTTGTTGACCTCTCATCATAACTGAGGAGAAAATTAATCATTATGGTAATTAACATATGAATAAGATTATGAGCTTGAGATTTCTATCAGGAGATAGTTGACGAGGGCACAGCCTAAGTCAACCATCACACATAGAAATCAAGAGCAAATAATCTAATTGTTTTAATCTAGGTTCTAGTTGTTCAAAATTTTATCTAAATCACCTTCAGACAGCTCGAAAATGCAATGAAACAGACATATATTTTTCATACAAGTGCACACTGCTAGGCTACCATCTATAACAGATAATATTAGTGATGAGTGTAGCGAATCAGAGAACAGTATTTGTGATAGAATCCTGAATGCTACATAAATCATACTTTTCACAGCTGCTACTACAGCAACTGAAATTATAATCATATGTAATTGTTGTGTGTGTGCAATGAATGCAAAAAAGTCAATTAATGTGCAATGTGACAAAAATACTGTTAGTAACATCAAAATGTTCTGCAAAAAAAATATAATTATTCTAGCTAATGCAAAGAGATTAAAATATAACTTTAAAGAGCTAAAGGTGAAGAATGTGACCCAAGCTTCCAGACTGAAAATGTTCAATAAACTAAAATCTTTACTGGTAAATACATACATGTGTACTGTAGCTTTCTGCAAAATCAAACCAGTTTGTCTGTCTTTTAAATTGTAAATAATTTATTTTGTCAAATTCAAGGCAATGACAGAGTCCTTGAAACCGGTAAATGCTTCCCAATCTAACAAGATGAAACAGATTGAAATGCTCACAGACAGTGGCAGGCTTTTGTTGAAAGAAAAGAACCTGAAAACTTACCCACAACCATTAGGGTAAACTCAAATCCCTTCTTGACAGATTTTCGGTGGACTTGATTTGGCAGATTAGCAAACCCCACATAGTTGGCCATAGCTGCCTTACGTTCCTTAGGAGAGAAAATCAAAATATGAGACACCAGTAAATGGAAACCTGTAAAAAGTACATGTATTGCTTCTACAATGCCAAAGCTATAAATTTCAACAGGAAATGAATGAATTGATCATATTAAATTGGAATTATAATCTTATAAGAGATCCATTTCAACAGTAGAGAAAAATTCATCTAACTTAAATGTAGTAAAAGAGTATAATTTCAAGGCCTAATTACAAGTTGAACACACAATGTACGTGTATATGATCAGCTTGAAGGCTGCACTTAAACTTCCATACCATCGTCTTCCTTCAGAAAACATTGCATAATAATATTAAAATACTCTTCTCATTGTGACACATGATACATTTAATATGTCTTCACATTGTGGTTCAATGATCACATGCAGATAGCATGATGACCCAACAGTGCTATCTTTCAGCAAGGTTAAAATTTTTTACAATTGAACATCAACATCCTTTTGATGACACAAGAATTAGCAAAGCAATTAACTACTGTAATCAAACTATTTTTCACTTGAGAGAAAGGAATCAATGAGCTTAACTCCTCACTAAATAAATTTTTCAGCATCTGAAGGATTTGGGGAGACAGTTACCATTTACATGATATAGAATATTGCCCAAACCATGTTAAAACATTTATTAAGTGACCCAGCTAATCAACACATAGACACAGGCAGAAAGTGACGAAAACACAGTCACTGTGGAACTTTCGGAATCTTTGGAATGTTTAAATAACTCTAAGACGATCTTCACTAGCTAACATTTAAGTGTAGACCAGTTTTAAAACTAAACAAATTTATGCCAGTTTTTGGCCATCTCAGTGATATACTTTTTTTCTCCATGCTAAAAAAAGACCAATACTGAATAATGGCAGGGGTGGCCAGAGAAAGGAGGATTATTTATTTAACTTATTACAAAAATCATACAAAAAGTATAATAAATATTAATGTGGTTTGTGATTTACCAGAGATCAAACAGAAATCTAACAAGATCAATTTTATTCTTGTAAATTCTACTTCATACATACATTTGTACCACACCATAGTTAAAGCCATAGGTATTTTTTTTTCATATTACAACTGATTGGCAAAAAATACATGTTTTAATGATTTCAATCTTTTTGTTTATTACTTCGTGAAGTATCAATTGCCTTAAGAAATACATCATTAATTATATATATGCATATCAATTTACAATCCATTTCCGAATGCAGGTGTACACGTTATTTTCATATCAATCCAAAAATGGAAGATTGTTAAAAAGCTGATTGAAAATGCTTGAAGTATATGATCTAGAAAATGCTCACAATATCCTAAAAACAAAGCATATACTCATGTAAAAGTATCATATATGATACAACTAGCCTTGCACTAGATGTTTTCCTGTTAAAGAGTTTCCGAGGATACAAGAAGTCTTCTGTTGGTTTGCGAGATTATTTTACCGGTTGGCAGCTGAGGTGTATCATATGTGGAGATTGACATCATTGCAAAGCAAGGTATGAAATGTTCCCATTGAATATTTTGAACCAAAAGAGGAACTTTGCTTTCACATGAGTGCTAATACAAGTGATTAAAACCCGAAGATTACCAAGACATCTTATGAAACTAAAACAAGGGATTTCCAGTTTTTGCAATAAAATCTCCAGCAAAGGCCTTCAACATACATAACATGTATCGGTAAATTTGTTATTATGATTAAACCAGGCTGCTGTTTTCTTACAATTAGATACAATAAGACTGAAAAAAATTTAAAGGATCATCCATTTTATACATGTAAGCTTAATATAGGTACTTTGTGATGGTCAAAATTAAAACTGTGCATTGCTGACAATTCTTTAGCTTCGCACTTCTGCCAAGGTCTTCGCTAACCATATACCAGCAATAGTTAACTTTAAGATTCCTTTATACATGTATGTGCATTTTGTATTTCCAAACACCTCAAGAGTGGCACACAGGACTACTGCTACAGTAGATAAGTGTTAGGTTTACTGATGTCGCCATGTCGTAACAAGAACATACGCATCACACAAGTAGGAGTAACAACTAACTTTATTGCATATTTCGCTCTCTTTTATACAATCATTCATAGGCGGCTTAAATCAAAGGTAATATACTTGGCATAGCATCTACTATACAATTTTGCGGCATTTCCTACAGCGGTTTTCTACTAATGGATAGATAAACCATGATTAACTGCGATAAGTATTGCGGTTACCTTGGTCACGATATTGGAGCACGTATTCTAACAATTATAAGGATTTTAACTGCTCATCAGTGCTAACAGAGGACCCAGGCTAATAGCGATGGTTTTATGGAATCTTTATATCAACTTCAATTCAGCCTTACATGTAAATGACTGTGAGTCTGGGTTCATTTTATGAAACCTGTCCAAAGGGTTTGAGTTTAGACAGCTCATCTCTGTTGAACTGCAGACCCTCTCTGCACTCAATACCCTCCCCATCTTCCCCATTCCCGTGGCCTTTCCCCCTGTTAACCGTGGAGCCAATAAAAAGGATAAGAATTTATATAAAAAATTCATTCAAACTCCTTGAAGAAAATGAAAAGGGTAACCTTTGAGTCCACTTCAATGAGAATATATACGAGCAAATGTATGAAATGTATTACTGAGGCAATTTTACAAACAGAACATTATTATTATTTTGTTTTCTGTTTCGTCTTCTATTTTGAATTACGAGAACAAGAAGGACATACCTTGATTGTTTTGAATTTCTGTTTTTCAGATCATGGCAGCTGCATGTTTTCCATATTTAACATATTTACTGTATTTCAAAAAATTGGACAGAACAACCTCAAAAAATTATACACATCACTTTCTAATGCTTTCTTTCAGCCACTGAATGGCAAATATTCAAACATTTATACAGCATTCACAGTGGTTACATAATTTATTTATGTTTTCTATAAACTTGCACGTGTTAAGAACAAAATGTTATAATTTGCTTAGAATTATCATTATCCAATATCACACCCTAAAAAATGATAAATATTGCATCTTCACAACGCTAAATTGATTTTCACTTGGCTTGCACAAATCTCATTCCTAAAATTGCACGTGAAAATGAGATTTGTTGAGGAAAATCTCAAGTTATCTTATTTTCCAGTGAATGTACAAGCTGAACAAAAATTTTGAATAATAAGGTTATCATTAATAATTAAGATATAGACCAAATATGAGTAATTTTGTGAATGAAATAGCCACACAATAAAAATACATAAAAGTTAAAAAGGAACAATGTTGTCTATCGACGCGCCTTTTTCAAGTTAAAAACATTTTTTTCGTCCGAGGTTTTCCAATATCTTACAACTTTGTCAGTCAGCCAGACAGTTTAAAAACAAACGAAGATCAACAGGGGGTCGATGTAAAGTTTGATTTGGTAATGTTACGCGAATAACAAACCTTGGACCTATAAAATTACCTGTATATATTGTATCGAATATCACGAAAAACACTCAAATCAATCGAGACCTGGTATTATATATCTGTTGCCGGCAATATCTATTACAAAACAATCAATACTATTTAAGCTTAATCCGCAAATGTAATAAAGAACCGAAAACAATGAATTCTCGAACTTCGAGCGAAGCAAAGCCTAACTTGAACTTCGACAGATGGTTTACGTTGTAAAATGTCACATTTCACTGCTAGCAATATCCCTACAAATATGACGTTCTTTGCGTAGAAAAAGTCTCTAATACTAATTCAATCTACTAGATTGAGAAAAAAGCGTGCTAGCATAATTTGCCATAAATTCAGTATTTTTGATTTGCAATATTCGAAGTTCAGATTTCCCGCGCGCAATGCATCACCGAATGTGTGAGTGAACATGTATTCTGTTGGTGTTTTCGCGCCATCTCTTTGTCTGGGAATAGAACTAGCATTCCCAATAACAGCATTTTCTTACCTTCTAGTAGCTGGAGAGTTAAAATATTCTTCTTGTTGGTTTTGACTGGGGTTAGGCCGACCTCAGACACGATGACTTCATGCGTGGACTTCCGACTCGAATTTTGACAACGAGGAATCCCATGAACACCAGCGAACCACTGCGAGATGCCAACGCGTGGAGCACGCGTGGAAAAAAATCTTCTTGTCGGCAAGAATGACCCGTTCACACGATGCGACTAGTCGCAGGGACCAGTCGCATCGTGTGGACTGCTTCAAAATCTAGTCGCAGGGACTAAACTTAGTCCCTGCGACTAGTCCCACGAATTCAAACCAGTTTGAAGTCATGGGACTAGTCGCAGGGACCAAATGTTGGTCCCTGCGACTAGATTTTGTGGCAAAAATGACCAGTTCACACGATGCGACTAGTCCCTGCGACCTGTTGCAGGGACTAGTCGCAGGGACTAGTCCCATCGTGTGTGCCGACCTTAATGCCGGACAAGAAAGTCATCAAGTAAAGGTTTGAAAAATAAATTTTTCGGATGAATTTTCCGATACTATCGGTCAGAAGGCATAGTCCTTCTTTTATACGGAGGCAAAAACACAGGCATTATCATTTACTTTACGGCAAATGTAGAAATAAATATTTCCTCATAGAGAAACTTCTCCGAACGATATGCTTGCATCTTTAAAGAAAGGGAAACTCCGGGGGGGGGGGGGTACTTCCTTATAAGAGGCTACTGGATATGTGCCGCTGGATGGGTCTCATTTTCACGACTGGATTGACTATAATGGGGTTACATCTTTAGTAGAGTTACTAGAATGGGATCGCACATTTTCGGGATTTTTTGGGATAAGAAAATTCTGGTAAGTAGGAGTCTAAACATAGGAAGATTCGCGGTTAAAAAATGGTTCGTGCTGTTGCTTTAATATTTAACAGTCGGCTCGTATTGAAGTCCGATTCATGAAATCACAACTTTAACATGAACGACTTGCACAATAGTACAGAACCCTGGGTCCGGTCCAACAAATCATCCGTGCTACGGTATTTCAAACTCGACTTGGATCTTCTTTTGGATTAGCAAGCGTTTGATCTCTTTCGCTTGGGACTTGTAAGCTTTCAACATGCAGAATATTTGCATTTCAACTATTTATGACGGTACGTTTGTAAATACTTACGGTTAGCACATGTACCAGAACGTTTGTACTGTAGGGGAAAAGTAAAGTGTTCTAGATTCAATCAGTTTAACAAACTCGTGTCAGTTCATTTTAGAATGTTGACCTACTTAAAAGGCTCTGTAAGGTAGAGGCATAAAAAGAACGTGACTAAGTTGGGATCGCGAAAATTACCTTTGCCCAAAAGTGACTATAAGATGGGGTCTATAATTGGCACGGAAGAGACTATAATGGGGTAGGGGTTCTGAAAGGCCAGCGGCACATACCAAGCAGAAATTGACCCAAGTAACCACCTGGGATGAAACCATCCTACTCGGTGAGGGTATCGATTAACACCCATAAAGATTTTCATCATAAGGGGTTTCTGATGCTTTTTGTTAGATAACTCAGTAAGAGTCTTTAATTCTTAACGGTTGGAGTCAATTCAGCTGGTAGCGACATGTTTTCCACTGGCACACATCCTTGTGCTCCTGGAATCCTGTGATAATTCCATGAACAAATCAAGTTCTCAACAGCATCGCTTGCAACATACCTTGTCACCCAAGAAATGCAAAACATTGTAACTGGGCAAACAGCAATAACTAAAGGAGATACCGAACTTCTAACCAAAGACTTTCACAGAAGGCAAAATTTGAAATATCAGTTCTACTTTTTCTGAATCCAGTTGGCAGCACAGGGAAGACATCTTTTCCACAAAAGTTGGAGTTTCAAGTACAAGTTTGTCTATTAAGGAAAGCCATAAGGATAATCTGTAAAAGAGTAATGATGCTTCATATTCCATACTGGACAGATCATCTCATGTAATTATAATATACAGTATTAATACTGCTCAGCTTTCAATCATTTCAATGCCGAGGAAAAGAGTAAACTTGAACGAATTGCATCAAGAACTTACTTGACAAAATAAAAATTCTACCCTTCTCAGAAACTAATTTCTAGGACTTTTCCAGGACTCAGATTAAATTTTACAGGACTCTAAAATTCATGATTAACCCTTTTGCTCCCAAGATCTCAATGTCTGCCATACATTTCAGATTTTTGCCTTGAGTTTAACACATTTCCAGAACCAGTAGCCTTGGTCTTACCCTGGGTTCCAAAGGATATTTTTTTTCTGATCGATATTTCGCGGCGAAGCCTCGTTAACGTGTCGCAAAGCGCCGAGGAGAAAAAAATAACCTCTGGTCACAGGAGCACGCAACCTCATTTCCATGCGAGAAATCAGTTCAGAAATTGAACTGGGTCACCGATTGGATTCTCCCATGTCCGTTGTTCGATGTAGCCAATCAGGGCCATTGTTATATTGTTAATTCCCCGCGGACAGTTTGGAACTCGTCCGTTAAAACCTTGTCCCCAGGGGCTCTTCTCCTCGTTCTTGACTTAGCTTTACCGGAATTTTTTTT